>JAOCNB020164377.1:0-26763 GCA_026546465.2 Palythoa caribaeorum | reverse complement strand
ATTTTATATTACCATCTGTAAAAACCGAGCGTTTTAAACGATGTTTTATTAATAGATGTCTTTTTAACTTTGTATAGTATTCTTTTTTAATGTTTTACATTTGTAAACTTACACGTCTGTTTGTAGGTATCTATTTTAATAAAGATTATTATTATTATTATTATTATTATTATTATTATTATTATTATTATTATTATTATTATTTCAGTTAAAGCACTTGCTCTTGGCAAAAGGGCTGTGGGCTGTGGTGGACGGTACTGAAACTCTGAAAGATGACGCATCAACGAAAGAGATTGTTGAATTTAAAGCGCGTGCTCAAAGAGCATTTTTAACAATGGCTCTTGCTATGAAAAGTTCGCAGTTATACTTGATAACTTCTACCGAAGAGCCAAGGCAGCTTCGGATGGTTTGCGTAATCATTTTGATAGAGACTCTCTGGCTAATAAACTGTTCCTCAAGAAAAAATATTTTCATACCCAGGTGAGAGAAGGTAGACCCTGGAACAACACTTGAAACATATGAAAGATATTACAGATAGCGGCAATTGGAGCACCAATTTCGGAGGAAGATCAAGTCGTCATCCTACTTGGAAGCTTGCCAAAGAGGTACGCGACCTTAGTTACAGCATTGGAAGCTCGTGTAGAGAATATTAGTTTAGATTATGCCCAACATGCATTGATGCATGAGGAAGTAAAACAAGGTGGAGAACAACCCACCAGTGGAGCTGAGGCTGCACTGATAGGAAAACCGTACAAACGCAAACGCGAGCCTCTCAGATGTTTTTTAAAAATGTAACGCAGCTGGACAGATACGCCGCAACTGTCCGCTTATTAAAACAAATTTTAAAAGCCATTTAAGAACTCACATAAAGCCAAGACAGCCAATAACCAAGTGCCACACAATTCAGACAATGACGAAGAAGCACTCCTCTGAAGGTATACGGTAACCTTAAGATAAGTCTTACCAAGCAAAAGACAGTGAAATCTTGGTGCTAAAGGAGCAACGCTTGGCAACGCGTAACTAGGTTCGATTCCTAGGCCAAGATCAGTATCACTGCTTGAATAAGATCACTTAGAACTTCGATGTAAGAGCTTATGTCTGTTTTTATTAATTTTACTGGGAAATAATTCCAAAACTATTTGACCAATTTTCCTAATTTTTTCTGAGATTACATAGTTTGAGCTGGTAAACATGGCGCAAGGTTCTTAACATTAAGATGTATTTGCACGGGAAAATTCACAAAAAATTGCTTTTTCATCCTGAAAGCGATTAAGTACTGGCAAACGTTTCCCAGTTTAGCCGCACAGGAAACAAATGTTGAGCAAACAAATCTTGTTGCTCGGAAACAAACATTTTTTTTTTGCCTCAAGTCAAAATCATTTTTATTTCAAGGTCAAAAATTTTGCGTCGATGAAAACAATGTTGATTAGTTTTCCATGCTGCTCGCTCATTAAAATACGTTTCCTTGCAACGACAAGCGTACTGACAACAATTAAAACAACAACAAAAAAGAGGGAACTAAGAAAATTAAGACTACGCAGTAACGATTTAGATTTTCAGCTTAAATGCTTTGAAATGTCAAGGTTTTTTTCAAGTCACGGCTATCCAGATCACGAGTCCAAAATGTAGCTATATTTTAGCTACTTGAAGCAGCTGTGCTCGTACTTTAAGCAAATAAATTGTTAGATACTTGTAATTAATTATTTCTAAGAGTGCAAAATAAAGTCTTATTATTATTAGTGTCAAATTGACTAGCGTTTATTTGAGAAATAATCATTATAGATGGCCGCTTAGAGATACACTTCACTAACTAGTCGAATATTTGTCAACACTGGAAGACAAGTTTTGTATCTCCGCGCCCCCATGTTGTAATATCCTTTTTTTTTATTTTAAACAGTTTTTTGTTATGTTATGCTATGTTATGTTAGGTTAGGTTAACTTGAAAGGGGGCCTTGAAGAAATACACAGCTAAATCGTTTTGCGAACCTACGTGGCCTATTGGAGCCGGTTCTGATCTACTGTTTTTATTGTGTTAAGCTGATGAGAGTCTTTGACTGCCATTGGACGGGACACTAGTTTGTCGCGGTTTGCTTGAAGCTGGTGCTCATTTTACCTACCGCGCAAGGATGGAAACTGAGTCAACTTGTGCGGAAAGGTCACACAACTATTCAGCGTCTGACAGGGGACAGACCTCGTGTATAGAAAAAATAGATCTTACCAACACGCCACCACTGCTGTCAACTAACTTTGCTCTACAATTCTAGCTAGATTGTTTTTAACCACTCCACAATGGACGGCTCAGCCGATAGTTGAGTATTTGTGTCATCATCTTTTCCACCAAAGTTGATTCAGCTTTCCAGCCTCTCGCGACTAACTTGCGACTGGGTTAGCATCCCATCCAAAGGGAGTCAATGACTCTCATCTGTTGAACGCTACCGAAACCGGTTCCAATATGCCATTATACTTGTAAAAGGATTCTCTTAGTCGGCGTCGTGCATGCAATGTAGGACTTCTAAAGTCGTGTGCGTGCTAGTTTTGCAACTTGTAAGATATGAAACTTTTTTTTTAACTATTCCACTATACCACGATGTCCTGTTTGTTCAGATACTTGCCGTAAAACATCTTCATTTACTGTGGCACATGTGTCGTCAATGGCTGATCTTTTGTCGGTAATTAAGTTGTATAAAAGTATGTTGCTAGACTTGCGCACTTGCAAAATAACAGCTTTCATGCTATATGGTATCAACTCAAAATACAAAAGTATTAAAAAAGTTCCAAAAGTTTTATCAATAAACGTCGTACTCTTGGTATCGATTCCAAAATACAAGCTTTAAATAAATGCCGGTCATTTCAGTCCCTTTACGAGACATGGTGTTTGCACGAAATAGATGACTGTTGCATTTTTTCTTTATCGATGTGGGCCCACAAATGGGCCTTCAAAAATTGCACAGCCGTCTGTATCTCAAGACGTCTGGCGGGATATTGGGTAAAGTTTTCAATCAGCAATAACCGCGTCTCGGATAAACCTCACTGGCTACGGTAGTGCCACTGCGCAAAGCTGACAATGGCAATTGAAAAAGGAGTTCTTCAACTGCTTTGAAACGACGTGAAGTATGGGATGTGAATTTGTCGCACGGGTGTTAAGCCAAGTTTTACAAACAAAGAAAACAGATGATGATGTCAAAATTAACAAAAGAAACAAAAGGAGAAAAGTTTGTTTGGATTGATCAAGGAAATAATAGACGTGATTTTCATTTCAGGAATATTTACATCTACATTTTGCATCTTCTTGTTTTGAATGTCCGCCGCTCGTTCAATGCAGTAATGGTCGGACGCAAATATTTTATCTTTCTTATCAAACGTCAAGGTTAAACTAGCGCTAATAGTTAAAAGTTGATTTTGCCAAGAAATTTCAAGCTTTATTACATTCAAATATGGAAGAGATCTTTGTGAAATCAAAAAATGAATGTAGTATATATACCTTTCTTTAACACGGCACATGTGTCGTCATCGGCGGATTTCTTTTGTCGGCAAGTCGTAAATACGCGTTGGCTGAGTTTCAGTTTGTACTTGAAAAATAGCAGCTTTCATGGTATAAACTCAAATTATAAAGTAATATCTCAACGATCTTCGCTTTGCAGATATTAGAAAAATAGGGTAATTATTCATATCTGCCTTTTCATCCTGTTTGAATATGGGTGTGACTTAAGCAGTCTTCCAATCTACAGTAAATATGCCAGTAGTAAGGGCGCAATTAGTAACAATGAAAACGTAAACTTTGGGGAGGGGTGTAAGGGACGGAGGTCCTTGTATCCTGCCGGGAATAAGTGTGGGAGGGGCAAAGAAACTGCTATTGAGGCTACCTTCAAGCCACCTCGGCAAAACTGAGATAAGGAGAGGGGAAAACGCAAGAGTCGGGGAGGTATTAGACTACTTTTCTTAATTGGATGTGGGCCCACGAATGAGCCTTCAAAAATTGCACAGCCGTCTGTATTTCAAGACGTCTGGTGGGGTATTGGGAAAAGTTTTCAATCAGCAATAACCGCGTCTCGGATAAACCTCACTGACTACGGTAATGCCACTGCGCAAAGCTGACAATTACATTTGAAAGAGGAGTTCTTGAACTGCTTTGAAACGACGTTAGATATGGGATGCGAGTTTGTTGCACAGCCAGCACAGGTGTCAACCAACGTTTACAAACAAAAGAAGACAAATTTTTATGTCAAGACTAACAAGAGAAAAAAAAGCTCAATTTAAAAACGTTTAAAACAGCTCTAAAAAGCGAGTAAAATTGTCTCTAAAGTTTTGATCGCATTCTGCGGTGTCGGTCATTTTCTACCCCATGTGACTTGGACAAACAGAGGCATGTTTGACAAAAAAGTCTAAAGAAAGAGTAGCGATCTTGTAATTGTAAGAAACGAATTTATTGTTAAATATCAAATAATAAGGTCCGTTCAAAATATTGCATTAACCGCCACCCGATTTTACAATAGCTGCATTGTTTGTCTGAGTCATGACGTAATACGCGCGCTGCGCTATTTTGTGCGAATCACAGAATTTTAATAAGCTTGGAAGTTATTGTTCGTTTCTCTCCCCTAGGGAGGCAACCTGTGATGCGCAAACCCTTGGGAAAGGCGCTCTTTCATTTACAAAAACTCATTTTATGACTTTCGTTTTGAAAGTCCGTCGTTCGTTCGATGAGCTCACTCGTCACTGTAAGCTCTCTGACAAGGCACAAATTCACCTAGATTTGACGACGGATAAATTTGAACCTGTTTCGACCCAAATTGGTTGGGCGAATGCGTAAATCGAATTTCGGTTAAAATTCTTTTTCTTATTGGATGTGGGCCCACGAATGGGCCTTCAAAAATTGCACAGTCGTCTGTATTTTAAGACGTCTGGCGGGGTATTGGATAAAGGTTTTCAATCAGCAATAACCGCGTCTCAGATAAACCTCACTGACTACGGTAATGCCACTGCGCAAAGCTGGCAAATGATGATGAGGAAACAACTATTGATCTGATTTTAAATTACGTTAAGTATAGGATGTGAATCTGTCGCACAATTGTCAACCTAAGTTTTACAAACAAAAATATAAATGTTGATGTCAAAACTAACGTCACTTCAGGAATCATCGTTATTCTTTTGTTTATTCTCCGGAGATCTCTACTACAACAATTAGAATACGAGGTCGCATTTTCTGTTGGCTGATAGAATGACGAGATCTTGCGCTATTATGAAAACCCACTCATTCAAATTTTTTCCAAATTGCACGAGGAAATCATATGACTTCCCAAACAAATCTCAGAAGATATGTAATAAACAAACTACATCATGTTTGCTGCGTTTCGGTACAATTTATTTTTACTCGGGCAGCATTTACATGAGCTCGGTTACAGTTTTTCGCTATACGTACCCCCCAGCCAGTAAATAACATATATATGTTTGAGAAACACTGGGATGGAGAAATCCCATAATCTTTTTTTTTAAATTTCCCTTTTTGGGAGCAATTTATCCGAATTAGTGTGGACGTAGGCCTATATCTATAAGAAGCAAATTGTGTTTTCATATTAATTCGGAGGTTGTGGACGGGGTCTGTATTTGAAGCGATAAGCACTTTAAGAAACGATCGGCCATCTTCGTATCAAAACGAAGTGTCTTTCATGATAATCCGCGTACAAATTAGTTTTAGTGAGGGGTAAAACCAAAATTGCAAGATGTTAGGAACGCTGTGGAGAAAGGAGATTGCTTTTCGCAAGTTTCGTCTTTGTGCTAAAATAAATAGAGAATAATACATAGACGCGCGGAGATATGGAATTTATTTTCGAGTATTCAAATTGGTAATTGATATTCAATTTGAACACAATAAAATAAATTCCATATCTCCAAGCGACTATGTATTATTCTGTTTATTTTATAAACATTTACCACGAGAAAGCATTGCATAATTAATTTATCCAACGTACGTTTACGGAAAATCTTCGGAAATCATCGGAACTATCCGACAGTCTTGGAAATCTACGAAAAGCTTCGGAAATGTGTAAAACAATTTCTTATGCATTTATGGATTTTTGAAAAATTCTTCGGAAAATTTTCGGAAGTGTTCGGAAATTTTTGGAAGTACTTTAAAATCGTTTTTTTAAGCAATTTCGCGTGTTTTGAAAATTTTCGGAAAATCAAGGTCACTGATTCGCTGAAAAGTGATATTTACACACGTAGAATTATCGTATTTTTACGTGTGTTTAGATACGACATTTCTCAGTGGCAGAAAACCCTATAAGACTTTGTTCTTTATATAATAAATATAAATTATTACATGCTAAGCGCTTAATACTGTTTTGGCACGAGTTTTTCGTATCTTATCACTGACGAACGAGCGAATCCGCGAGCGAATGATTAATGAAACTCGAAAAAAGGGAACAACGACGATATCAAGCTCCTAATATTTTTAAAATGGGGTAGACGAAACAACCAGTGACAATACGAGTTGAAATTGAAAATTATCAACATCACTTAAGCTCACCTGGCACTTTTTCACTCATTTGATATATTCTTCAAAAACTGAACAAATAGAAACAGAATACTTTGAATGCTACCTTCAACATACTCTTCAGAAAAATAATCAGTGAAATGTTCCAACTGGGACTCGAACCCATGCCTCCTGGTCTGTAGTCAAGCGTGATAACCACTACACCACCGGGACTCTAAATGATGGCATCATAACAATTACGGGGTGTAGAGTTATCCGCAGGTGATCCCTGTTGCCCGATGAGTATGTTTTCTGCCCCGTAACACGCGTCAGGGATTTCGCAATAGAACATCTATTTATGTTTTGAGGCAAAGAAGGCTTTCACGTATACTGAAGAAATTGGAACAGAACGCTGTGAATGTTACCTTCGACATACTCCAGTATTCTGCTAATTGTTTGTCGCCATTATGACTTTAAAAAATGGAGCTTTCCTACCCTCTTATCGATGTAAGAAGTTTGAGTATCATCTTTCGAAAATTGAAGAAGCTGCGAATTTGAAGCCACTTGTCATTGTTTGAAAAAAGGCGGGAAACGTGCGTCGCAAAGCTGGTAACAGTGATACAAGCAATGTGATTGGTTGAAAGTATTTATATCGAGCTTTTTCATTGGACTATTTTACTGATATGGCTTTTTCACTGATGTGGTTTTTATTAACGGCTTTATCACGTTATATACCCAAAATGTCTAATAAGATTTTGTTTTGATAAAACCAACTAAGAGCGTATTCTAAACTCTAGACCACTGTAACACAAACTGGATATGAATCTCGACGGATTTTTTTTACCGGTTTGCGTTCTCTCAATAGACCATTTTTGAATTTGCAGTTGCCGCGGACTACAATGACATCGGATTCAATTTGTACAGTCTTTGCTTGAATATGAAGATATATATTCCTAAATACCAATGCAGTTTTATACTGTGTGTATTGTTGGAGGTGTGGCTTCTCGCTCTCTCTCACTAGTATTCTTGAATATTTAAAGTCCTTATAAAGCTTATTTTTTTACTTTTTAGATTAAAACTGTAGTCGTCTAGGAACTCAGAATTCGAATAACCGAAGAAAATATCCGCAACTGAACTAAGTATGCTTTTTAATCAAAAAAAGATTGGAATGTAAATTTTGACCAAACGGGCCGGGGACCGGTAACTTGTGACGTAGCTGCAGTGAGTTGTGTGTACTGAAAAATTTTCATTTCTATTGAAAGAGACAAGACAATTTACATTTCAAACAATTCCAAGGGAATAGTTTATTGATTAAAGTTATAACATACGACTATTGCAGCCAGGGTCCATATTATTAAAATTGTCTCTGCCTCATGCTACGTCATGCCTCGTGCTACGTCATGCCTTATGCAACGTCACCATTGCACATTTCAAGCCTCAAAAACATAACAGGAACGGCGAGAAACTTTTACTTTCGAAAATTACTATTACTAGAGGGTTCTACTTTTTATCTAAAAATTTAAAAAATAAGCTTTATAGGGACTTTAACAACAAAACGAGGCTAAGACTTTGCAAAATGAATCTGCAGTCATTTAAATCAGCGACAACTAGGAATGCCAAATTCGTCTATTATTGTATCAAGAGCTATGAAATATTAATGAGCAAATGGCCAAGATGATTTTAAAACCCTTTCGTCCCCAAGCAATTTGTCAATATCTCACTTCTCTTTACATAACTCAAACAAAACAATATAACTGTTAATAAGAAATAACGAATTGACCAAATCGAATTATCTGTAGAAGTTAAAAAGCAAAATTCTCCCAAACTGCTAGTATGAAAAGTATAGGGCTCGGTTGGGAGAATTTATCAATACATCATGTGTTGTGTTTGGAGCCAAAATGTGTTTAAATGAGGTGTCACACCAATATTAGAGTTCGTATAGACCATGCATGGAAAATCTGGAAACTCGTGGAATTTTAGATGTTCATTTTCCAGGCTTGGAAAGTTGTGGAATTTTGATTTGGGTTTTGAGGCATTGAAAAGTGTTGCCATTTAGATAGAAATATACAAAGTGAAAAATGATTAAAACCTTTTGCACAAATGTCTCAAGATATATCTTGGCTAATGTGCCAGGAAATTAAAAGTGCCAATAGAGATACTATTGATGTATTTTGGCAGAGAATTGTCCACGCAATGTTGTGGAACTTGTGAAAAATGGAGGAAAATGTCATGGAATTTCAGAACATCAAAACAGTGTGAGCCCTACGTGACAGTAGTGTAATATTCTTTAACGTTTGCCAAGTTTCATAACAAAATGCGCTCTCCTACGTATAGACTAGTAAATTCCATGAAATATTTCAGTATCGTGACAAAAAATTAACTTATATTGATTATTCATAAAAAGTGTGTCGTATTGCAAAAGAATGTTGTAAACATTGCCATAAAAAAGGCACTTTCACAGTCATGCGCAGTGAGTATTTCCCACTGTCTTTGAGGGTCACAGGTCCCACAAATATCACGGTGTCTGAAGCCGCTGTTTCACGTTGAAACTTTTAGCTGAAACTCGTGTGCAACAACGAGCGAGACCAGTTTTACCAAGTGATGTTACACGGTGAAACTCTTGTTTTTATCGCCACTGAGATCATTGCGACTGTTGCAGAAGTAGAAAGCAGTTCTGACTTTTCTTGAAACTTGTCTCGCAACGGAAATTCAAAAAGTTTCACGAAACCGACTATGTTACACGGTGCAACGCCTGGTGAAACTTGTTTCGCATCGTTGCGCACGTGTTTCAGCTAAAAGTTTTAACGTGTAACAACGGCTTGAGATACACGGTACATTTTTCTTTTTAAGGTATTATCATAATCATGAGCAGTGTTTCTTTCTCACTGTTTTTATCGCGGCTATAGGCCTCTTACAAATATCACGGTGTCCGGGGTGGAAGATACATTTTTCACTTTGAGGTACTTTCACAATCATGAGCAATGTGATTCCCGCTGTTTTGTTAGGAACAAAGGCTTCCGTGATATTGTAAGTCCTGTGGCCCGCCAGAATATGGGAAATACACAATGCGTATGATTGTGAAAGTACCTTATAGCCTAAATGCTATTTTGTTTAACCCAGCGCATGATTTTCTGAAGTCAACAGACCTCGATTCCATGAACACTTTGTGAAGCAATAAAGGGTCCAGGTTTGTGGCCCTCGCCGTTCCTCGGCCCCTGGACGCGTGCCGTTCCTCGGCCCCTGGACAAGTTCCATTCCTCGGCCCCTGGACAAGTGCCATTCCTCGGCCCCTGGACAAGTGCCAGCCATGGACCGACTTTTAAACCTCACGCAAACTCTCGCTCCAGCAAATGTCACTGTTGAAGAGCTCTCCACAGAGGCCACCACCAACAAGACGATGACATTCACAGTTCTTAACACTACAGAAGCAATTCAGACAACAACTGATGCATTGCGTCGTGGTGGCGTACACGCTCTAAAGCGACTGTTCAAGGTCACTCTAGGTAAGTACTCTGGTTTGGCCATTCCCTTGTTATATAGACCGATCAATCAGTAGGCACTTCAACTCCAGCAATGACAGCTAGAAAACAAATTATCATTTATTCGCTTCTTATTTCGTAACGCGCCTAGCATCAGAGCTTTGTGTTGTCTTGTTTTGCCTTAAGCTTTGTGAAAAGAAATTAAATGATTCCTCCTTGACTGAGAATATTTTTGTTATCACCTCCTCGAAATCCTTAGAACTCTAAAAATGTCTTTTCACGTTCTGTTTTTGCGACAGCTTTGCTTTCTCCGCCTTAATCTTTGTAAAAAAATAAAAAAAATTCTCCTTGACTGAGAATATTTTTATTACGTCCTCAAAATCCCTTGCACTGTAATAAATGCTTTTTAACGTTCAGTTTTAGCGACAGCTACGTGCAGGTACTCGACTCGATGCTATTGCATTTACTTTCTCGCTGTCTTCGGCTTCGCCGTACTCATTACTTAAGCTAGGTTATCAATAACTCAGTTATCAACGTGTCAATATCTGTTTTACCTATAGACACAGCTTAAAACTAAAAACGATTCTCTCGAGCTCTATTAAAAAGTATATGTACATGTTAACCTAATTTATGTATGATCAAATCTCTAAAAGTAGTTTTTTCAGACCCTAGTAAGAATAGCGCGGGTTTAGAAATGAGCAAATTACCAATTTTTTGTGTCAAAAATTTTTTGTGTCAAAAATTTTTTGTGTCAAATGTATGGGCGGCCGTAAATAGAAAAACTACAAAAATATGAATTAGTGAAGACCATGCACAATAATTTGGTTTAGCCATCTTTGTTGAATTGGTGTAGCTAATTATAGAATAGTTAAGTCAATATAGTTTAATTCAGTTATCAAATGAAGTAAGCAAAATATAAAGGATGTAGCCTAAAACAAACTAGTGTAGTGTCGTCATTCGAATGGGCAAGCTTAAACGTGTTTGCCAAAGCAACACGGGTGGATCAGAATAGCCAAACATGAATTGGAAAACTAAACATGAGTTTCAATAGCTATACACATGAAATGGATAGCTAAATATGAGTTGGACTAGTTAAACATGAATTGGAATAGCTAAATTGATGAATTACGGTTTTTATATATGAACGTCTTATATTTTTGGGCCTAGGCTGAATGTTCTTGAGTTTGGAGATTTTAGCCTGAAATGTTCTTAATATAATCATATATTTGGCAATAATGACAACAGAAAATACGTATGATTATATTAAGAAAATTTTAAGAACATTTAAGGTTAAAATTCCCAAAATATTTAAGAGCATTCAGTTGTCGTTACACTTGGCCTTTTTTCCAGCAAATTCTTTAGTTCTACCTCTTTAGCATTAAGTTCGGCACATGCGAAGTTCGACGTTTGGTCCGATTCCAGATGGATAGTGTTCAGCCCGGTCTGAGATATTAGCCCGGGGCACGGCTGAATTTTTCTTTTGATTGTATGAAAAAACTCAGCTCGGGCCTTGATTCAAACTTTTGGCGGGAATTTCTCGATTACAATGTCTCTTGACGCACAAGGCATAATCATTTGAAGTTTCCGCAGCGATTTATTGCAAAATTTCAGCCCATTTTGCCGAGATCGGCTAAATTAATAATGCAGTATAATACAGGAAGCCCGCCAAAGAAGATGCCAATTTCAGTATTTACCTCGGGCAGTTTATTTACGTCTGACCGACAGTGTCTGACCAAGCCAAACCCGATCCAAGACCGAATCCCCTTGGGAAAGTACTTGGTGTAACCACAGGTATTAAATGTTAAAATATCACTAGTTCATCCGTCACGTGTCCGTCTGTGTCCCACTTCACGTTGGATTGCATCGAGCTGAGCACCTACTAACGCAATTACCGTTATAAACAAAACGTGAAATGATCTTTTTTAGAGTTTGGTATTCTGAGGATGTGTTGGCAAAAATGTTCGCAGTGTCTTTTTATCTTCAAAGAAAAACTTACAAAGCGTTTTCTTTTCACAAAGCATAATGTTAGGAAAAAAAGCTAATTGCCCAGATAAAGAAGTAAAGAGCAAATCAGAAATACATTTTTTTCTGACCGTCGCAGGCAATGTCTTTTTCTATTCAGGTGACATCGATCATGCACAGAGAAATTGACCTCGGTTTACTGCGCAAGCGTGGGCCGACGTTGTCCTCGAAACACTACATGTGATGTGCGTACGACCTCATTTCTCTCATCTCTTGTGTTTGTCCCTTTCAATTATTGCTGCATGGCTTTGTTCCATTGAGACCCAAGGAGAATATATTTAAATACTTTTAAATGCCTACTTGCTTGCTGCACCGTCGCACAAACTGCAAAAGCTTTTATACCGTCGCACAAACTGCAAAAGCTTTTATACCTACCTTAAAGTTTATTTTTGTAGACTGAGCCATTTGCAGTTTGGCCTTTGGATTCATCACTATCGACCTATAGCTATTCTATTTATCACTGTCGACTTATAACGCAATTCGCAAATTTTAAGAGGAACATCAAGCTCTATGAAACTCTTCGCGCGATTAACATCTCTAGTTATTGCGAAATTGTCGTGATTGAGAAAAACCTTTTGTAATTGTATTGTAACTGCTGATGAAATAAGCCTTTCGTTTTCTTTTCGCGTCTCACTGATGGCATACAGGAATTCCACTCTCAACGTCGTTTCGGGATCATTTTAATGAAAAGCTGATATAGAGTTTGTATTTCATTTCCTCTAAAACGTTTTCCCTTTTGTGTATTTTATTAAATTTTACTTTTGTTATTGACTGTGTATAGCGGACAAGTAGTTCACATAATATATATCATGACAGCTATTTATAAGTGAAAAGATATTTCCCTGTGGTTTAGTTTGAAGAACACGCAATTCTCTGCTCGCACAATCAATAATAAATCGAAAAAAGACTAAAAACTCTCTTCTATCAAAGCGCAGTCGGATAAAACGATAGTTCTAACTTAAATCGGCCATGGTGTATTTGCTTTCTATTGTTTTCGTTTTATTTTCTAATAATACGGTCGTGAACATTACTATCCTTTTGTCTCGTCATTCTGTCCATGAAATTACTTCGTTGTGGCTTCTTGTGTTAGTTGTCCGGCTCAGATCAAACCAGAGAGACTCATTCAGTTGACAGTCCAGCAGGTTTAAATTGTTTCAGCCCGCAAGAGGGAAACTTCCTCTGCTACTATATATTTATATTTTTTATTTGAGTTTGCCAGTGTTTTATGAGGTTTTTAAGCTTTAACTTTTCAGAAAGGCTTTCATTCGTGTTGTTATTGACTTTTCTTATTGTTTTTTTTACCTTATATCCAGGCATTTTGTGCCTGATTCAGTGCAATATCCTTGTGAAAGAGTCGATATTGTTTATCCATCGGATTCAAAGTCTTCATCCATTTGTTTTTAGAAGTAGTTCGTGATACTAAAATAAACTCATCCATCACTACAGCTTTGCCAAATTTCCTTTGGCCGGAAAACACAAACGATCTCTTTTAGCTTTCGTCGTATATTGTTTTTACTTTAATATGTTTTTCCAAAACAGATTTACCAGCTCTCAAAGATGAATTTTTGTAACTGAGTTGTGTAAATACGCATGAAGATTTAAAATGAAACTCTCATTTATACCGTTTTGTCAATAACAAGATACATTCATCGGTTGTCGATGTAAATTATAAAACCAGCAAAGATCTTGGCTGGCCGATCCAGGTTTTTGCGACAGCTTCGGGCGCCAACATTTTATTTTGATATCTATATTTATATTGACTGTTTCAGAAACCATGCTTAAAAGCTATGCGGTCGGTAGGTTTACGGCAAAACCAACCCAACAATATCAGCTTTAATACAAACTAATTCAGTTTTACCGACGTCCTAAGTTTAGTACAGATATATATCAGTTCATTTTTGTGAAAAATTTGTACTGACATTTTTTCCTCTATTATGATCATAGTTCCTTTGAAAGTTCTCTAAAAGCACTTTGTTTTACTTTTTGCGCGCACATGTATAAAATATTTTGACCACGAAGTGTGTTGGCTGTGACAGGTGTCACGAAATCGCGTAGTTTTTGAGAGCAGTTAGTTGAAATAAAGCGAAGAGTTCTTTTTCTCATTTTCTGAAAAAAAAAATAGCACTGCTACAAGTTCAAAAACTACCCTATTGAGTATTGTAGGTTTGATGTGATTTTTTATTCCTTAAAACGACTTGTCTGCCTCGCTTACTATAGCGAAGAGGAATATAATTTCATAAAGCGTTACACAACTCACAAAATTTATTTTTTCAAATAAAAAAGTATTTTTTGTTAAATGCTGTTTGGTACTGGATCTTTTTAGAAATGTTCTTCCAAGGTTTTTTTTAATTCAATAAAAGATTCGTATTTTAATTAAGCTCGACTGAATAGACTGGCCGAATACAACACAGGACATATGGCTTGCTTAGAAAGCACCTGGTATTGTTTTCGTTGTGATGGCTGAGAAGACAGAGTGATGAATTATTCATAGTTTTGATCAAAGGGCTAATGAGGAGAGAAGCCGAATTTTACTCTTGAGCGATTGAGAAAGAAGCAAGCGAACCGGGGCGTGAATTATGTTGCCGATTCGATGATAATTTTAGAACTGAAAGTCGCTTTGGGCCGAAAAGATGGGGTGTATGTGATTAATTCAGTTTAGAAACAACAAATTCAGAGCGTTTTTGCGACTTTTATGGGAGAAATTCATCTTGCTTGTATTATGAAGTTAACTGATTTGACTGTGTATTTGCATTTCAGTACCAACGCCGGCCATCGTTTTCATGGCTGTAATCGGCGGTGTCATTTTGGTTCTGGCAATATTGTATCAATGTCTGAAGGCAGGAATGTTTTTCAAGACCGAAGCACCGGCCGATCGACCGGATGAAAAGGATTACGCCGAGCTTGAAGAAGCTTATGGCACCGAAACCGACGATGACTACCTCAATCCGTCTTCAAAAGCGACAAGCAGAAGAAGTAGTTTTAATACCAGTGGGAGTAAATCGGACGTAGACATGGCTTTGGGTGAAAGTGCTTCGGTTTGTGGAAGATACTCAGACGGGGAATATAGCCCTTCTGGTGGAGGGAGGGCCTTGTCAGCCTATGGTGATTTACGTCCAGGAGTTGACGGAGAATTTTTATCCACCGCGGGAAGGTTACAGATATCTGCGAGTTATGCGCCGACAGCACAAAAACTCGCAGTCACGATAGTTCGAGCGGAAGATATCCCCACAAAGCAGCGAGGCGGAGCGGCGTCAGTACAAGTGCGTGTAGTTCTATTACCATCCAAGCGACAGCGTTTTAAAACAAAAGCGAAATCTTCTACAAATCCAAACTTTCACGAATCATTCACATTTAACCGGGTAACTTCAAGTGAAATTCACGAATGCAGTCTGAGATTTCGCTTGTATGGACATGAGCGAATTAGAAGTGATAAAATGATTGGTGAACTTAATGTCTCTTTGACGGAGTTAGATTTAGACGGGGAAGGGACGACGATATGGCGGACATTGACGCCCAGAAATGCTCTAAGTGTAAGTAAACAGTTATTCTGGTGTTTGTTTGTTGTTTAAACTCTCGTTTGACAATTTCAGGCAAAGAATAAAACGAACAAAATATATCGCAATACAGGTTGTTTTGATCTACACTACGGACTGCAACTTTTATTACTCTTACACCTTCGCTTCAATTATTCAGTCCAAAAATACGAACAGAAGTTTTAAAAACAAAACGGCCATTAAAAATCCGATTAAATTATAAATTTTCTAAAATTGAGAGACATAAAGTTAGTCGCTACACAGTAGGTTGATTCGCGCGGAGATTTTCCCGCGATTTATTACATTCAGCTCGTTGAAAAAGGAACGCACATTTGAAGTTCAGCGCTCTTTGTTCTTTTTGTTATCGTACTGATTTCTCGAAGAAAAGATTAGAAAAAACGTTAACACAAATTTAAATACCGGATTAGAAAATAACAAAAAATATGAAGTTTGTTTGAAATATACACCGTATATGCAAATTACCATGAATTCTCGAACTCCACATTGTCATTGTCACATAAATGTCATTTACATCAAATTTTGCGTGAATAATACCCCTTCCCACGCGCTAGTGATGTCCGGTGTGCACATTTGCATAAAGTTTGCTGATAAACAATGAACCAAAACGTACATTTCCATCTAGGAATGGTTTGTTTTGGGAATTTCTAATTAATATTGTGTTCTTGTTATCTGGCAAATATATGGGGCATGTTGCCTAAATCAAAGCGAGACCAGTAACTTGACTAAAAAATTAAATATAGACTTCTAAATAGCGACATAAAACAAAATTATTTAAAGATTTTAATGAAACAAAATTAAAACTGACTTCAGACGGCTGACTAATTCGTTTTCGCTTCACTGGAGATTAAAGGTTTAATTTTAATATCAAATAAGTATTTGTAAGGCACATAAACAGCGACAGTTGAGAATTTCTATAAAACTCAGATGATTTAAAACACTTGTAGGAAATTGTGAAAAATGTATTGCTTTTATAGCAATTTCTATCAATTTCTGGAATGTTTTAAGAATTTAATTATTCTAAGACTGGATCTATTGATGAAGCAAAAAGTATAAATAAGTTTTTCTTAATTTCCTTTGTCAAATAAACTATTATCCAAACTTTTGCAATCAATAAATTGTTCTCAGATACATCTATGCAGGCATTACATCTGGCAACTTATATAAGCCACAAGATAATATAGAAAATAATCATTTCTCAAATTTAGAATTAAGTGAAATTTGAAATGTAGAAGCAAACTTAAGAGTAAAGTTAAGTCCCATAAATATTAAGCTAGTTGACCCATTAAGCTAGTTAAACTAATTGCAAACTATGCTAGACACATATTAAATCAGTTTTTTTAAATAAATTAGTAAATGTAGGTTTTATTAAAAATTATTGCTTTAGTATAGCTGGTGATGCAGCTACATGTAGCAGTGGATGGTAGTGTCAGTGACAGCTCACACCAATCTTGTTCTTGTGCCATGATTTTTAACTCTTTAAGCCCTATACACAAATGATGTGTTGGTAAATTCTCCCAAATGAGCTCCATACTTTCAATATAAATAGTTTGGGAGAATTTGGCTTTTCAACTTCTATAGCTTATTCTACTTTATCAATTCTTCATATTATTAGTTATTTACTTATTTTGAGTTGTGTAAGGCTGGAGATATTAGATGTGGATAAACTGTCTGTGGCAGAAAGGGTTAAATGACTTGACTTTCAAGTACTGTCATTGTTAACCCTTTTCCAGCCGAGTTGTCAAGAACCCAAATGTTATCAAGCTTGCAAAAATCTCCAGCTGCTAAATTTTGTGATATAAAAGACATGAATGGCTGCTTTATAGGATTTCAATCAATATATCAAAAATTGACACATTCAAAATTGGTTTAGCAGGATAAGGCTTAACTGTAGTATAAAGTCATAAATGAATTAATTGTGCTCTCTTTTCATTTTACAGTCAAATGTACTGATTTTAAATGTTATCCTTGGGTAAATTATGTTGGACATAATAGCTAAACAAGTCTGCCATTTCCCCTCTAACAAAGGACTACTGTTCGAAATGTCAATTTTGTTTTCCTTATTCACGGTGTTGAATTAAAAAAAAAAAAACTGCCATTTCTGCTGATCAATACCCAACCTATTTTAAAAATTCAGCCGTTTATTATAATAAATGTTGATTTGTATAATATAAAGTTTATATATACTTGTAGATTATTCATTTCCACCATTTTTGTTGCTATACATGACCTTATAAATTTCTATTTTTGTTTGAGATTTGGTTTTGGGCTGTTGTCAGCCAAAACCTTTTGTTTATTATTTAGCATGTGCCAGCCAGTCATAATCCATGAACTGCAGACATGTAGCCGGATTTAATGGTTGTGTTAAGTCTGTCTCAAAAGTTTCAGAATCTGCAATCTTTTTTAACTATGACATGATTGATTGGCAGATAAAACCCAAGTTTAGTTTATCAAAAACCCAATGGTCACATAGCAATGCTTTCAACCTATATTATATCTTTATAAATAATTAATATACTGGCACAAACCCAAATTGTTTCTTTGCCAAATTTTTGGCTTTATTAAAAAATCTTCATCAGGACAACTGATGGGCCGTTAACAAAACTGTTAAAGTTGTTTGATACGTGTGCGCAACATGCCCATGATGTAAACTGCACGAGCTTAAAATTTAAATATAGAACTTTAACAGTTTTATATATATACAGTCAATCCAGGTAACGTTTTCCAGAGAAAGTAGATATATCTGTCACGTGACCATATATACAAATACCATAACATGTCATGCACTTTTAAAATCCAAATTGTTTTCATAATAGTTTAATATTCTCAGTGTAGGAAGATAGTTTACCTTGAATGTAACAAAATCTGGAGGTGCTGTGTTCTGTATCATGTGGTCAAATGTCTGATATATGTGTATAATCTCTCGACAAGGTTACCTGGATTGACTGTATATTGAAAACTGTATAATATATTGTCAACCATGACGACTGGGTAAAAGAATGTCTAAGTCAGTGAAAATATATTTTTACCATTCCACAGACTTCAGATTCAATGTATGATTTGTCAGACACTGGTAGTGTTAAAAGCTTTGGATCCTATGGGTCTGCTTCGTCCTTAGCAATGGCACAGAGTGGCCAACCTGAGCTGTTGGTCTCCCTGTGCTATCAGTCGTTGACAGGCCGTCTCACAGTGGAAGTACTGAAAGCAAGTAACTTGAGGAACATTGCAATGCAGAGAGCGCCTGGTAAGATTAAATAAGAAAACAGACGAGTATGACAGTAAATGTGTTTTAGAGACTACCATATTCAACTGAATAAGTGCCACAGCATTCATTTAATTTTTAGATTTTTGGTGTGGTGCTTGTAATGTTTTTTGCATGCATGGCACTTATTCGGGGGCAGCACTTATTTAACACAAGTCTTTTGAAGTGAACTTAAGGTGACAACTTTTTTCTCTCAATGAACATTTATTCTGCAAATTTACACTTGTTCCATCCCTGAAGTAGCAAAACACAGCATTAATAATTCAAAACCCAAACTAGTCTGTCACTTTGTTTGTTCTTGGTCAACCTTTGCCTTTGTCAGTTTCAGTCATCAACCAGTTTCAAATAAGTACCACATCAGCCATAGTGGTTTGGAACTTATTTGAGGGTTACACTTAGCTACTTTTTGTAATTTTCATTGCTGCACTTATTTGAGCACATGCACTTTTAATAATACTCCTAGAAGTTTTGGATATCAATTGCAAAATCCTCCCAATTCAAGTATTTTCTTTCTTGGGTCATGATTACCTAATTAATTCATAGCCTGCGTTACAGCCAGCCCAAGGTTTTTCAACGGTCAGTATGACTAATTGGAAGAGAGTGTCAGCGGCACATGCTACTAGTTTATTGTGTTTAATGATTTTGTTAAATTATCTTCTGGTTAAAACATAAATTTTTATATCTAATGTATCAGTAACATCAATACATGCATACTATTCTATGCAAAAAGTACAAAGTATATAATTATAAATTTTAAACATAATTTCAAGTGTCGGCCTTGATTAAAATATTTTAAAATTGTTTTGAAGAACACCAGTTATCAAAAGAACCTTATGACTTTTCTTGCAACCCCAAATCAAACAAAATTTATCTACAAACCTATTCATATTATCATACAATTTAAATACAGTTTAATGATAATAGATGTTTTTCACATTAATTTTTATTGTAAAGGCTTAGTGCAATCCTCTACCAATGATGTAGAAATTGAAATTAATTTTATTCATCCTCCAAAACCCCAAACTTCTAAAAAGTGAACATCGCTTTTTCACATTTTTCA
Organism: Palythoa caribaeorum; assembly: GCA_026546465.2. Taxonomy (NCBI): domain Eukaryota; kingdom Metazoa; phylum Cnidaria; class Anthozoa; order Zoantharia; family Sphenopidae; genus Palythoa; species Palythoa caribaeorum. Next base: position 6,920 of record JAOCNB020164377.1, on the reverse strand, counting down.
TGATATTTAGCTGAATAATATTCAACCTGCACTTCCACAGGAATTAATAACATTAATAATAAATTTTTGAGTTGAAATTGACTAATAAATAATTACTAACACCTGGTAGCTTCTCACTAGTTCTGATTTCAAACTATTAATAAATTAACAATTACTGTTTAAATATGGATTAACTTTAGAAGTAAATGGTAAAACAGTTTATGACAGTATGCAAATCATTTATTTTAAACGCAATTAAACATTAATGATTGTTTATGAATTGCAACGGTTGTTAAAAATGGGATTAAGCTAAGATAATTAGAAAATTGGTGAATTTATTAAGAGTACTTGTCAAAGTGTTTTTTCAATGTAAAATAAATCTTTTTTACGATTAATGAAATGATGTAAACTAATTACTTAACAGCTTGATAATGATCACTGTGTGGGCATCTGCCTACGTGCGCCTGTGTCATGAGATTCCTGCTGTTTTCCAAGAGAATCCTGATAACAGCAGGAGCAATTTGCTTGAAAGACTTGTTATTCATTCACACGATGTTGTGTTTTACTTCATTAACATTACACTGAAAGAAGATGTAGTGTGTGCAACGACTCAACCTAACTGCCAGCACTTACAATATGAGTTAGAAAAGCTGCAGTGGCTTGAAGAACAAGTTAACGAAATCAGAGTGGCTTAGGAGGAAACTGCACAACAGGCTGAAATGTCTGACGTTGAAGTTGCTGCCCAACTTCTTGAGCACCTGAGCTGCATCAAATCAAAGGCAGCTTCAATTCAAACAGAAATAACTCGTCATATTGAACTTGAAGAACTTTGGGATGTTATGGAGGAACTTTTAAACACCTGTAAACAGTATCTTAGAAAGTTAGACCATCTTCAAATACCTGCCTTTTGCTGTAGTATTCTGAAAGCTACTGATGCGGTTCCTGGAGTAGGAGTAAGCAATACTGAGGTCCGCTTTAGAGATGCTGAAATTGCACGCATTCATGCCTCTGATCGGGTCAACCGAATCCACAGAGCCCCTGGCGATTCAGCCCAGAACGAGGCAGAACGAACCAATGCATCAATCGGAGAGGCTCTTGTAGATGGCACATCACTTAAGTGCGAATATTACAAACCTTTTGATGGCCTGACTGAAGAAGTGATTCAGAGACTTTCGGCAAAAGAAGTTCTGGAAAAAGAGAGTGTATGCATGGAAAAGAATGGCTGGAGGGTAGCTAAAGAGGTGGCAAGGCGTATTGATGATGAGCCAGGACCTGCAGGTGACTTCATGAAATCCTATACCACTTCTGAGAAGAAACGTCAGTTCTTCTTTAACAGGCCTTACTTGATGAAATATGCATCTACACAATCAGAGAAGAAAAGGCTAGACATTCCAGGATGCAATTACCTGAAGAAAATATATACATTTATAGATGCTCATTTTATCATTGGTGAGATGTTTCTTGAATACTTGAAAGGCTCCTGTGTGAATACTACAGGGACTTTATGCGACTATTGTAGCTTGAATGAGAAATGTTATCCAGGAATTGATCGTGTGCCAAGACCATTTCCTGATTACGAAAGCACTGGACTTCATTATCTTCCAATGAATAAGACTCCAATGACAAACAGCATAACTGATGATTTCCATTCTAGGGTGCCACTAAAGAAGGCTTATGTGTTAGGTGAATGCACCTTAGACAATCCAAACAAGATTTTGGAATTCAGTAAAAAGTTTGTGGTGTCAGAAGAATGCATCAGAGGCAATCTTGAGCACTTCAAGTTGCTCGACTTGAAGAAAGATAAACGAAAGAGAGAGCTGAAAAAAGATCTGCCCAGGCAGGGAAGAAATATGAAGATTTTGATTGGGTTGCCATGCTTGAAGATGGTTCTTTAACCAAACAGACAATAGCTGTTTTGGACAAATACCTGAGAAACCACAACATAGACTGCCAGGGAAGGAAGAAAGCAAAACTCAATGAAGTCCAAAGGCACATAACCAACCATTTGGCTGTAACACAAAACCTTAGGGAGCAAGACAGTGACACAGTTGACAGTGAAGAGGATGAGGTGGTCACATGTGATGAATATGACGAGGAGGAGGACATTCTTGCTGAAATTGGTTCTGTAGAGAATGAAGAAGAATATGAAGAACACAAAGAGGGTGATGAAATCCTGTACCTAGACGATCATGGAAACACAATGAACGTAACCACAAGATCAGGAAGAAACGCAACTCGTTTTCTTCTTTGTTAGTTTAAGGTCAGTGTCATACAATTCGGGCTATGCTACAATACAGGTAGACTTTGTTCAGGAGGAGGGGTGGGGTGGGGGGGGGGTCATGATAAATTATGCAATCTATTTTGAGGGGTCAACATTTTTTCTTTACCTGGAATGGGGAGGATCTCCCCAAAACTGGTAGGCCAAAATAAAAATGCACCAGCCCTTCCCCCCTCTAATTTTTGACCGGTCCCTAACTTTCCTTGTATTATTGTAGTTCATAAATTATGTGGGGTTTTTGTTTTATGATTGAGTGAAATTTTGTTTGTCATCCAACTCTTGGTCATCATCATCATCATCATCCTTGTTATCATCATTGTCGTCATCATCATCGTCGTCATCATCATCATTGCCATCATCATCATTGTCATCATCATCATCATTGTCATCATCATTATCATTGCCATCATCATTGTCATCATCATTGTCATCATCATCATCATAATTGTCATCATCATCATCATTGTCATCATCCCCATTGTCATCATCATAATCATTGTCATCATCATTATAATCATTGTCATCATCATCATTATTGTCATCATCGTCATCATCATCATCCTTGTCATCATCATTGTCGTCATCATCATCGTCATCATCATCATCATTGCCATCATCTTCATCATCATTGTCATCATCATCATCATTGTCATCATCATCATCATCATCATTGTCATCATCATTGCCATCATCATTGTCATCATCATCATCATTGTCATCATAATCATAATTGTCATCATCATCATCATTGTCATCATCACCATTGTCATCATCATAATCATTGTCATCATCATCATCATTATAATCATTGTCATCATCATCATCATCATTGTCATCATCGTCATCATCATCATCGTTATGTTCATCATCATCATCATTGTCATCATCATTTTCATCATCATCATCGTCGTCATCGTCATCATCATCATCATCGTCGTTGTCATCATCATCATGCATCCTTTTAATGATATATTGTTACCTAGCACAAGGGGTTCATGACTTGTTGATAGCATTTTTTATCAAAAAAGGTCTGAGACTCTCTCTCTCAAAAGATACCCTGCTCTTAAGTCTCAAACACGAAGACTGTGTGAGCATCATGCATTTTGATGGAATCTCATGCCGAAAGGTAACCTGAGTATCAGCTTCTAGATCTGCTGGGGCCTAACCTGTGACAGATTTATGTCCTCACTCACTCACTTCCAAAGGAGTCAATGACTCTTATCACAGAAACTAAAGATAAACACTGGCTCCAATGGGCCGTTTAGGCTCATAATATTTAAGAATTTATAGCTAACTCTGTACTTTTCATTGCTTCTTTTGAGGAAACTGAATCTCACTGACAGATACTTTGCTGAAAGAGTGTTATCAAAAGTAAAAATACACCAGTTGAAAAAAGAATGGAAGAAACATCTCACTTCACCAGAGTGTGAAATGGGGCTGGAAAAAGGTGAAATTATTTCACTGTTTTGTGTTCATTCATTTTGTACCTTTGGTTCAACTGCAACCTCTAGACCTTAACATAACTTACATTAGTTAATTTTTTACTGCAGGGGCTATTTTGTTGGCAAAATGGATAAATCATAAAGACCACATAGACGAAGAAGAAGTCTTATCCAAACTGGACAGTATTGCAAGCAGGGTAAAAGAATTCATGCAAGAGAGAAGACTAACTGATGTTGCTACAAACAGAGAAGACTGCTGCCAATGCAGGGACAATGCTACTTTTGAAGTACTGAATAGCATCAAGCATGTCTTGTTCAAGGAAATGGGATTCAGTGGAAATGCAGACGATTATTATGATGTTAAAAATTCAATGATACATGAAGTAAGTGAATTTATTTATTATGTCAGGACTGAACACTCAATTTTATCCTATATCTGTTAGGTCCCCCATTTTAGCTGGTTCATTGTGCAAAGTGGAAAAATGAAGCAAAGTACTGTAATGGTAGAGAATAATTTTACCAGATGTTTGTAGAATTTTTCTGTTAACAAATCATTATGGTTGAACTGAGATATCTGATTCTATTAATCCATAATGTCACTTCCGGTATCTGAGCAGAGAAAAAGAAAAATTTATGCAAACCTCTGGACCCAGGGGACTACTGGAAAAAAAGGTTAATTTCATGCCCTGCAGGGGGGCCTCCCATATATCATAGGGCAGCGATGATTGTCAGAAATTTTTAAAAACACCCCTAAAAGTATTGAAGTACCGGGGTCTTACAAAAGAAAGATGGGCCTGGCAAATTAAGAGTTACATGTTAATAATTTGACATAATTAAAACAATGATAGCAACTTTAAAAGCTGTCATAGCTGTTATTTTTGTGTATGTAGTAATATGTTATTATCTTAAAAAGATACCCTAAAAGGTACCAGTTTAGACATTGGTGGCTCAAAAACCTTTTAGACACGAAAAGATACCAGATCCCTGATTTTGACCCCTAAAAGATATGATGATTATCCCTTGCCATTGCCAACTGGAGTCCCTCCCCCTTGGGTCTCTGGTTGCAATGCCAGAATGCTGACCACTAGACCATGACTCACCATTCTCAAGTCAAATGCTAATAAAAATAACTGAATTGGAACTATATATATAATAAAAAAGTGCTATGTTACTTAAGATGAACCGAGAATGGTATTGTGTTTGTGCCAAAATGTCATCATTTTTTAAAACTTTTTAAAACTTTCTTAGTGGATTTTAAGACATTTTTAGCGGTGAACTTTAGTGTAAGAATATTTTCCAAATCCCTTTAAATATTCAGATATTTTGCTGTTTATTTTCAGGTTCTTAAAACCAGACTGGGTATTCCAATCTCACTCTCAGTATTGTTTATGGCTGTAGCAAGAAGGGTTGGTGTTAAACTAGAACCGGTGAGTACTAGTGGTGACATCAATTTTTAATATTCAACTTTGATAGTCAAGGTTGAGAATTTAATCAATAAACATGATTTATAAATCAATCTCACTTTCTCGACCTGTACAAGAAATTATCAGGCCTTTTTTTATGTGCTTATATACTGTACTCAGTTTGTGCTATCAAGACCTTGGTAAGATGGTTCTATCAACAATATTCAATTTTTTAAGCTCGGATATAGCTGAAAACCTCAAAAATTATTCCTTGTAGAGAATAAAATCTATGTAATAGATTAATACACAACACACTTTGTTATTTTTTTTGTCAAGGTGAATTTCCCAAGCCACTTTCTCTTGAGATGTAAACAAAATCAAGGAGAAACGTATGTTTTTGTTATTAATATAACTATTAAATTACAACCCAGCAAAACAGAAAAAATAAATTATTAATCATAAATGACACAAGATTCACATGACAGTTTGTATTTGTCAATGGCCAATAATGTGAAATTTAGAAACAATTAATTTGCCTCAGCTAATTAAGCATTTCCTGTGTTTTAGATATCTGTAAATTATAGAAAATAATAATAATTTTTATTATTTATGAAAATTTATGAGACAAACCTAAAGTTTCTTGTCTGGTAACGATCAAAATCAAAGATGCCATTTTGAATATGCCACAACTTAACCCCAGACTTCCATGAGAACCACTTGCACACATTAAGAACTATGGGCTATTCAAACCTTATAACCATGTGATTACAACTAAAGCTGGACAACCAAGAATTTATTAGGGCTACCAAATTCACAGGTTTGGTAGTTCAGCTTTTAAAATATAGGAACAGCCTCATGGACTTTTTTAAATTTCGAATTGGACTCCACGTGTAGCTAGTAAGGAACTCGTTGTACAACCAAGTACTGTCTAAAGACCTATGGCTGCAGAGCTAGCCCCAAAACTATGGAATGCCCTACCAGGTGACATAAGAAGCTACGTAAGTCATGACTTAGATACTCTTAAATTTAAACTAAAAACTTGCCTCAGTCTTTAAGTGTGCATACAATTAGTAATTGATATAATAGATTACATAATAATAATATGTTAATCATAATACATATCTAATACTTATATGTAATATTTTATATATTTAACAAATAGATTCCATGTTGGCATGCATCTGTTCAGTAATAGATCATAGATGATGTCAAACTGTGGTAAGAACAAAAAAGTGGCACACGAGGCGATAGCGAGCTTGGCTCAGTTAATGTTAGTAGGATCTTTGACTGCCAAGCGCGGGGTTTGATCCCCGGCCTTGCTGAGGGTTGAACATTTTGTGTGGCTGCCTTTCGCCTCACCATCTGTGGACAGGAGTAGTGATATCACGAGTTCTCGCGTCAAAATATTAGAGAATTATTAATGATTAATAATTATTAGGGATAATGCAAATGAACTATTAAGGATAAATAATAATTTCTTATCAATATCCGTATGAGTTATTAGAAAATATGTCGAGATCTCGCGTCAAAATATTAGAGAATTATTAATGAACTAATAAGAGTAGTGGTATCACGAGATCTGGCGGTTTTTTCGCGGCAAATTTGGTTGCTAAGGGATCAGCTGATTGGGGTGAAATGGTTGCTAAGGGAAAATTTCGCGGGAAAATCAGCTGTTGGTGGGGTTAGGGTAAGGGATCATCTGATTGGGTTGCTAAGAGTAAAATGTGGCGGACCAATCCTCTGTGGGTGGGAAAAGAGAGGGGATTGGATCGACTAAGAAAAAAGGAGATAAGAAGAAGGGTTTTGGTCGGTGCGATG
>JAOCNB020164349.1:0-10050 GCA_026546465.2 Palythoa caribaeorum | reverse complement strand
CTGAGGGAGGAAAACCGGAGTACCCGGAGAAAAACCCTCGGAGCCAGATTGAGATCGACAAATCTCAGCCCACGTGCTGAAAAAAAGTCGCTGCGAAAAAAAGTCGCTGCGACAACCCTGGCTGGGGCAGCTCGGGCCAGACGCGAACGGCGTCACGCCACGGCACACCAGACTGAGTCGGCATCATCAACCTTGATGGCCATTTATTTATTATTTATTTATTAAGTTCCAGTATATACTTCTGAGGGCATTTCTTCATGATAATACATGTGAGCTGCTCTAGCGGACTATCTAAGACCCTAAACTGGCAAACCATGTAGTCACTTGTGAAGCGCTTCGAGCAGCGAAGGATAAGCGCTATATAAATACTGTTATTATTATTATTATTATTATTATTACTATATTACTGCGTATTAAGTCCCTGTATTTCTGTAATAAGTCCCTGTATTACTGTAGTAAGGTCCCGATTACTGTGATATAAATTCCTGTATTATTGTAGTTAAATCCTGTATTACTATGTTAAGTTCCTGTTTGCTGTAATTTGTTCTTCATTTCAGAGTTTGTTATCAAACTGAACGTCAACCCAGTTTGCTTTTCGGCCAAAGGAAGTGGATACGGATCTGTCAATAGTCCTGTCGAGATGGAGGTTGAAACATTCCGTCTTGTCTACATCTCCGGTTATGTAAACTGTGTTAGTGGTAATGATTCTAACAGCAACTGGGGCTGTAAGGGAGACAAAAAGGGTGACCTTCACACGGTCATTACTAATGGGGCGAATCACGTGATCGCTCCCATCGTCCCGATACGAAAAGCTAATAATTATGGCTACAGCCTTCCTAGGTTCCATGCCAACTCGCCTACTATCGACCTGCACACTGGCTCAGCAATTTATATGTTGAAAAAGGGAGCCGAAATACGCGTGTGGTATACACAAGATTTATACAAGCACGCTGATGGTGACAACCACGGCACAACCTGTGGAGATGTACTGGCAATTAGAATCCGTCACTATGATTAAAATAGATTTATCAACATCATTATACATAAGGCAAACACAATGAAAAATCATTGCCATGACCGAGTTTGTAATTTTGCATGAGATTCGTCCTGATTTGCATACGACTTTAACTTGGATTCTGTGTCCTTGAAGGTTTTAGCAAAATATGCTTTAGTTCTTGCTGGACTTTGATAAGTACTATACAGCATTCGCATCCAATCTGTATAATATGAGCTTTAAATCCTCACGTAGATCTCATTCTCATATTGTATATATTACCTAGAGGTCAATCCTTATTCACCGAATGTAGTAGACTTACTATTATTTGCTCAGAGACAACTAATTTTGCACACCCAGCGACTTTGTTTCTTTCTTCTGAGAAAAACAGCTGTAAACAATGCAAGTGAATATCAACAACAACACTTACCTCTTTTTTATTACCTTTTTGCTTATTTACATTTAATTATAAATATTGTTAGAAAAAGTGGAAGGGTAATGGCAACCCGAAATAACAATAACGTTAAAAATGTCAGGTTTGCAGTAGTATTTATGACAGAGTGAGACAAATTGTAATATATGATCGTCGGGTACTCACATAAACAGACACGTATCCGACCTTTGATATGTGAATCTTTGCTTCATTAGCATACGTGCTTCTCATTCTAATTGAAATACAAATTGTGAAGTACTAAATATTAAAAGAGCTTTCCAAAATAAACCTCTTCCGAGAAAATGAGATCGATATGTTACCTACTATTCTTGTGATGAGGTTTTAAATATTGGAAATTTTACAAAGAATGCAAGAACTCATTAACGGTTTTGTCACCCATTCGTTTCGCGTTTTTTCGGACACTGATATCTTCTTTGAAAACACATGTATAAAGCAGCCTTTAGGTCGCTAACTTCACTTTCGTTGCCTTTCTGAGATTTCAAGTTCAATTCCTTTTTAATTTGATTTTTCTCCACCTAAAGTTGTATGCTAATGAAGCAGAATGCAAACAATGACGTCACAAAGATGGGCGTATACATTCCAACATGCTGTAAGCTGAGATGGTGCTGTACTATCAATCAAAAGACTTTTACCCAAATTGCTTCTTTTTCCACGTATGCACTCGTCGACATAAGCACACATTTTAAATATACTTAATAAAATTGAATACTCAAAATACACCATCTTCTAGATGATACCGGAAAATTTATGCAATTTCTGACCTTTCTACACAAGTACAATGTAAAACCTCGCAATTTTCTAGAGTATTGTGGCGTTATTTCAGCATTCAAAAAACAAACTTCCTTTTCTGCAGCAAAACACAACCCCTTCCCCCTTCACCTCATTAATGGCCAACAAAAGGTACATGCAGTTCCATTTACCCCTATATAGTAAATGCGACCAGGCATCTTCTTAAGATTATGGAGAGATGACAAAATAAATTTCCAAATGTGTCTCTCAAATGGCAGTCAATCTTTTGTTTTGCTTTTAGTGTTACCTATGACACCAAACTTCAAAGTCTCAGTATAAATTCTTGCACAAAATAATATACAAACGCAATTTTACACAAAATGAAAATGTATGCTTCTCCATTGTATACCTTTTGTAGGATGACGCCACTTCCCACCTCTTCCTTGAATGTACAATTGTAAAACACTTCTGGAGTAATTTTAAAAACTAAATCAACCTTTCCTTAAATTGTAATATACTGCTGAACGACCATGAAATATGTTTCGGCATCGATCCACAAAAACCTAGAATTTTAGTAAATCCTGATTCTTCTTGCGAAACATTTCATTTTAAGGATGCAAGATCAGAGAATGTCTCCCTATGTTTTGCAATTTTCTTTTGTTTTCCAAAAAACTGAAGAAATCAAAAGTTTACAGCTTTTACCCTTTTAACCATTTGAGCCCAAAGCACGATAAATGACATGTTGTTAAATTCTCCTAACTGAGTTCCATACTTCCTATATAAGCAGTTTGGGAGAATTTGGCATTTCAACTTCCGCAGCTTATTTCACTTGATCAATTCCTTGCTTCTCATTACCAGTTATATTTTGTTTGAGTTATGTAAGGAGAAGTTAGATGTTGATAAATTACCTGGGGCTGAAAGGGTTAAGTTATAAGTTTTCATTAAATGGTTTCTATAGATACATATTTGTCAACTGAAGTGTTTACACATTTTGCACATGTATAAGTCAAGGTCTATTTTAAAGGCTGATTTTCCTGTCTCAAAATTTCGACTTATGCACAAACAAATACCGTACATTCACTATAAAGGATAATATTATTGATAAAATTATGTGAAGCTGCTGTAAATATTTTCTTAAAGAGTCCACAAAACATACAGTTTTTGACTATATGTAAGTCATCCTCAGGGCTTTTATTTATTTTATTTTATTTTATTTTTACTTAATACTATAAATTAAATGTAATTTTTATTTTTAATATCATTTTATTATATTTTCATACATAATATAATTACATAAACTTGTGTATGTGCAAAATATCAGATACTCAGAGTTTATGTTGCCTTGAGGATTTTGTAATCAGAATAATTTATATTAACTACTGTAATGTACTGCAGTATTAATTTTGGCAAAAAACAATGATTAAGATTTTACAAAATAAATCTGAACAAGATGTTCTTCTTTTAGCTGTGAGACTTTGGCTACAGTACTGTCAGTTTATGATGGACAGTATGGAGGGAGATGATGGAATTGATAATGTCAGGGCCACTTTTGAAAAAGCTATTATGACTGCAGGATTGCATGTCACAGAGGTAGATAGAGACTATAATTATATTAAATATGTATGTTATGGTTTAAACTTAACCTGTGATTTGAAATTTTCAAGCCAGTTTAAATTTTCCAACTTAATTAAAACTTTTCAAAACTGCAGTTTAATGACTTCAAACTGTTTTTTTTGATCAACTGTCTGAAAAAGGAATCAAAACACTTTGTTTTTTGTTGTACTCTCTTCACTCCTTATCTTCTTCTGTGCACTTATTTTCCACTTCTCTCGAAGTCCCGTCCTTTTCTTCAGGTTTCACTACCTATACTGTATTCCCACCTCAATCCTAACCCTAACTCCCCCAATGCTAGCCCAATACCCCCCAATCCTACCCCCCAACCCTTCTCCCTCTTTCCAACATTACTATTTCCTTTTTTCGGACTCACTGATTCAGGCTTGAACACTGAACCTTTGGATCTCCCATAGTCCTCCATCTCCACTATGCTACACAAGCAATTGATGCAAACTCAGCTACATTTCTTTAGCACATTTCTTATTTTTGGTTTAAAAATGTACAGTGTTATTTAAAAATATCCTTATCTGAGAAGATGCGAAGGTCTAACCATTTGCAGATTGTTAGAGCAAAGGCAGCATCGTCTCCTCAGTTATTTTAAGACCCTGAGTGAGACCAGGGCAGGAGACTGTGCAACCATGGCCTTGCACACAGCAGACTGGCACTTTACCAACTGGGTTAACCAGGTGGCAAAATTTTACGATAACTTAGTTGCTCCTAAGAGAAAACTCAATCAAAGAAAATATGTTCAAGATTTTAAATCAAGGTATCGTTTAGTTGACATGGCACTTTGTAAATGTTTGTTTTCAGGGTTCCTCAATTTGGGATGGCTATCGAGAGTTTGAAATGGCAATTTTAGATTCTCTGGAGGTAATTTTTTTGAGGAATATATATTTTCTGGCCAATACTGTTGGTAAATTTATACAGACCACAAAGTACATATTATTGCACTAGGAGTCAGAATGTTGAATCAATAACATTTATACAGTAAATATTAAATAAATGGTTTTGGTGTCAATAGTACAGAAACTGTTGCTTTTTATTTTAAAGCTTTTTTGTAGAGCAGAGGCATAAATCCCCAAAAAATTGATATTCCACTTCTTAACGTTAATTTCAGCTTGGGCCACACCAATGAACAGTGCAATGATTTCCTAATTTTACAGCTTGGCTTCACTGCTACAAATAGATTAAAGGCATAGTTCTCCCCAGAGCTAAGATAGTAGATCTAGTGGGGGCTCATTTTGGTCATATGAGTGATGATATGATGGCTGACTTTTATAATGCATTCCATTGCCAAGGTGACCTTTCTAAGCTGAAAGAAGTGGCCTGGGATAGAGTTGAGCAAAATGGTGATCGGTCAAAGGAAAAATTTGTTGTTTTGAGCTTGTTTTTGTAAACATCTTTTAGTTTCCACTTGTTTTATTTTTGGGAAGAAAAGAGAAGAGTGGCACATGAGTAAAAACAGAGTGGCGCAGCACTACTGTACCACTCTATGGGGAGAACTCTAAAAGGGTTATTTGCTTTATTGCCAATGAGCTAGCTGAGTGAAGGTGTGAGGCTGGAGAGGTGGCACATCATAGAGTCGTGCATATGAATACAGGCAAAAAAATCTTGATTCAAGCACAACTTAATCTGAAGAAATGATGTGTAGTGCTTATAATTTTATTTACTTTTTTTCTGAATCAATGGCAGTGCAATAAAAATTAATATTTGGTCTAGAAACTATACTCTCAGATACATGTGAATGAAACATACATTAATTATTTTGTCAGCTCATATTATGTAGTTTCATTCTGACTTATGCTGTCAATATATTGAATTTTTGTGTTTTGTAAGGTGTATTGTGCATTTGCATCAAAACTATTAATGAAGGTGCACTTAATATGAAATCTTTTGGAAATAAGTGGCATCCCATTTGTTATCTTATCAGCAGTATGTGCAGATGTTGTGTTGCTCATTGGCACTTAAGTGGCAACTACTTCTGGTTTTATAATTATTTAAAAAAAATACATTTTTTTTTATTTTATCAGCAAATGGTTATTGGACAAGAAGATGAAGCAATGGAAACAAAGATGTGAGTTTTCATTTTCCAAAAAAATGTTTAGTCCTTCTCTTGCTTCATTCTGTGTTTTGTTAAGTTAGTGGTGACATGGTATCTGGTCTTAGAGTATGTACAGCAACTGCTATAATATTATGTCCCATTTGTCTTGTTTTGTTGCATAACAGTACTGTTAGTTCTATGCAGCTTCTGAGACTTACAAAATGATAGATAATAATTTCAAATTAAAACAAAAAAGGGAAGAATTTGAAATCATTGCAGAAAAATTAAAATCATTTTGTAGACATGTGCTTTACCTTAAATTTTGGCATCCTTCCTTCAAAGCTAATTTCCTCCTGCTCTTTACTACATTCTGGATTCAGAACCAGAAAATTGTTGCCACTATCAGCAATAATGCTACACTGGGACAGTATAGGTTCTTAATAAGCATCTAAGAGTTAATCACATGATTTTTATGCTATTAACAAATTCTTGATTTCTTGACTTTTGGTTGAAAATCAAAGGTTACCTTTAAAAACATTTCGACATGTACTTTACTTGTATATCTTCTGCAGGTGTTGGTTCCAGCGGTCACAGTCTGTGTACTGGTATTAATTCATTGTTACAAGACACAAGTGTTGGTGCCAGAGGTCACCACCGATGTATGTACTGGTAACAATTGCTTGTTACTAGATACAGGTGTTGGTATCAGCAGTCACCAATGGTGTGTATAGTGGTAATAATTCCTTGTTACTAGACACATGCATTGGTATCAGCAGTCACCACTGTTGTGTGTACTGGTAACAGTTCCTTGTTACTAGATACAGGTGTTGGTGCCAGCAGTCACCAATGGTGTGTATAGTGTTAACAATTCCTTGTTACTAGACACAGGCGTTGGTATCAGCAGTCACCACTGTTGTGTGTACTGGTAACAGTTCCTTGTTACTAGACACAGGTGTTGGTGCCAGCAGTCACCAATGGTGTGTGTAGTGGTAACAATTCCTTGTTACTAGACACAGGTGTTGGTACCAGCAGTCACCATCGTTGTGTGCACTGGTAATACTTCATTGTTACTGGGTATAGATGTTGGTACCAGCAGTCATCACCAGTGTGTGCACTGGTAAGAATTCCTTATTACTAGACACAGGTGTTGGTGTCAGCATTCATTACTGGTGTGTGCACTGGTAAAACTTCATTGTTACTAGGTATAAATATTGGTACCAGCAATCACCATCGCTGTGTGCACTGGTAACACATCATTGTTACTAGGTATAAATGTTGGTACCAGCAGTCACCACTGGTGTGTGCACTGGTAACACTTCATTGTTACTAGGTGTAGATGTTGGTACCAGCAGTCACCACTGGTGTGTGCACTGGTAACACTTCATTGTTACTAGGTATAGATGTTGGTATCAGCAGTCACCACTGGTGTGTACACTGGTAAGAATTCCTTATTACTAAAAACAGGTGTTGGTGTCAGCATTCATCACTGGTGTGTGTGCTGGTAACACTTCATTGTTACTAGGTATAGATGTTGGTATCAGCAGTCACCACTCGTGTGTACACTACAAGAATTCCTTATTACTAAAAACAGGTGTTGGTGTCAGCATTCATCACTGGTGTGTGCACTGGTAAAACTTCATTGTTACTAGGTCTAAATATTGGTACCAGCAGTCACCACTGGTGTGTGCACTGGTAACACATCATTCTTACTAGGTATAGATGTTGGTACCAGCAGTCACCACTGGTGTGTGCACTGGTAACACTTCATTGTTACTAGGTTTAGATGTTGGTACCAGCAGTCACCACTGGTGTGTGCACTGGTAACACATCATTGTTACTAGGTATAGATGATGTATCAGCAGTCACCACTGGTGTTTACACTGGTAAGAATTCGTTATTACTTAAAACAGGTGTTGGTGTCAGCATTCATCACTGGTGTGTGTGCAGGTAGCACATCATTGTTAGTAGGTATAGATGTTGGTACCAGCAGTCACCACTGGTGTGTGTGCTGGTAACACATTGTTTCTAGGTTTAGATGTTGGTACCAGCAGTCACCACTAGTGTGTGCACTGGTAACACATCATTGTTACTAGGTATAGATCTGTTGGTACCAGCAGTCACCACTGGTGTGTGTGCTGGTAACACATTGTTTCTAGGTTTAGATGTTGGTACCAGAGTTTAAAGTGTTGTTAAATGCTCATGAGTTGGGTTGATGGATGTTATACCTGTATTTGGTTTTGTTCTATTGTAGATCACAACAAAGAGATAGAGTCAGGTCATTATTCAGGAGACAAGTTGCAGTTCCCTTACTAGGTAGTATTTGTGATTACTTACAGTTCTGTCAATTTGGATTGAAGCCATCAAATAAAAAGTCAAACAGTTGGAATAAGTTTAATTAAGATCTATTTGATGTAGATTACATTGATATAGTAATGGGACTGAGTAGAGTGCAATTTGGTTTAGAATCATATGCAAGTTTTCGTAATTGAACAAGTAGACAGTTCTCGTTCAACTTGAAGTCACAAAATATGATTGCTGACCGAAATTGCACTATGTAAAGTTTAATTACCATTTAATTACACCCATTTTGAAATCAATTTTTATGAGCTGTGTGTATATCTAACCCATTTTTCTTGTTTCCCTTTGAGTTTGCAGAAGTATTTAAAATTAAGAAAAAAAGTTAATTGTACTGACTTGTCAAAGTGTTGTGAAAAATTATCATGAAAGTAACACTATGTACAGTATCAGTATTTTGGTGGTAGAGATCTTACCACTGCGCCAGTTTGACATAAAATGTTAAAATGTGCACAATACTCATTTTTTGCTATGCATCTAATATGTAAATACATCTGGTAAGTTATTTTATAAAATTTACTAATAAAATGGATTCATTGAAGGGGTTCAGGATACATTCCAAGCATTTGAAAACTGGTTGGGTGATGAAGATGAAGTACCCCAGGCAGCTGAACAGGCACATGAGAGAGCTGTAGCAAAACTAAATGACTGTTTGCCATTTGAGGAAGCTTTGGTAAGGCACACATGTTCTTAATGTGTCCGTAGAATTTGCTTTTTTGTCCAGCCCTATACTGTTCGATTCTATTCCACAGTTCTCTATTCTATTCTATTCAATAGTTCTCTATTCTATTCTATTCTATTCTATAGTTCTCTATTCTATTCTATTCTATATTTCTCTATTCTATTCTGTTCTATTCTACAGCTCTCTCATTGATTTTATTGTTCTATCCTATTCTGTTTTATTCTATTCTATTCCAGATCTATTCTATTCTATTCTGTTTTGAATAAAGGGAGAAATTGTTAATTAAAAGATTTTTCCCTTTCTCTTATCTAAGTTCTTTTTGCAACTTTTGATAGTAATTGTAACTAAAAAAGTAAAATGCTGAAAAAAGCAAATCTAAAAACCGTTTAATGAAAGTTGTCCCTGCCTCAACTAGCTGGCAGGCAATATGTGGGTCCCAATCTCTGTATGTAACTTATCTAAAGCAGGGTTGCCACAGTCCTTGAAAATCCTGGAGATTCCTGGAATTTTGGAAAAAAATTTCCAGGTCCTGGAATTTCCTTGAATTTGTGTTGTGATCCTTGAAAATCCTAGAATGAGCAAAAAGTTTCTTTTTTAACTTCCAAAAATAATAAAAATATTAAGCTGTTTGTTAAAATATTCTTGATGTGACAACATTCTACTGTAAAACAAAAATCGCGACTCAGGGAAGCTTGATTTTTGTCCAGAAACAATTCTTCTAAAGCTTTGAAAATATTATATGGGTACTGTTGAACTGATTTTTGAAAAAAAGTGTAAAGCATTCAAGGTTTATTTGATTAAGAAGGACCTGAATTTTTTGAAAGAGTCCTGGAAAGTCCTGGAAAAGTCCTTGAGTTTCACATCCAGTAAATAGTGGCGACCTTGTAAATTCAAGTTAATAAAATTTGACTGATTTAATAAGGAGGCTTGGTGCTGCTACGGTAAAATACTACTTCTTTATTGTACTTATTTCCTCACTTTTGTTCCATAATTTTGCTCCTTAATTTTATTTTGTGAGTCTCTTTTCAATCGGCCTTTTGCAACAAATGAACACATGGTACAAATAATGATATTCTGGTGGGCAAAGGAATGCAACAGACTCCAATACATGGCATAATTAACTAGAAAAGGATGATTTTTCTTTGTTTTACATTTCCCAGTGGAGTCTGTCACATTCCTTT
>JAOCNB020164312.1:0-10051 GCA_026546465.2 Palythoa caribaeorum | reverse complement strand
GATAGCGAAACAATTTTCTACGTTTAATAGCCTTATTAATGCCCCTTATGTTCAGTGAAAGCATTGTTCACTTGACAAGTGTCAATGACGAATGACAGATTATTACAGAAAAACAACAAACATTTGTTTGTCGCCAAAGTTAAGAAACCTTCGAAAAAAATTGTTTTAGTTCATTACTCATAAATAAATGAAATGAAAAAATCAAATTTAATCTGTAAGAAGTTTATACAACCGAGCAAAACTATTTGATACATGAAATGTAACTCGTCTGTAGCTGAGCACAAAACCATTTTTTTATTTTATAAAGTATACAAAGCCAAAGCACTCACTTTCTGTCGTCTGTTTCAGATCTGTAGTAGCCTTTTTTGTCAAGGAAGCACGTAATAACTTTGATAAAATGCTATTTCATTTTTGCAAAATCTGAGCAATGACGTATCTTTACTCTTCAGTGGCCTTCTTCAATGCCGGGTCAGTCATCACATTTCGTTCAAACGTGCAGCTCTTCCAAAATAAAACTAAGAAAATAAAACCAGCCTATGTAACAGCAAAAGAAAACACCGTCGTATACAACTGCAAAAACAAAAATTATTATCACACTGAAATTTCACTAGTTCAATCCGGTTTTCAAGCACTTAGGTTGTATAAATATCTATGCTTCCGCTAGCAATGAAAAGCCTTGTGGATTGCAAGTACTTTTATTTTATTTGGCAATTTACCCTCATTGGACTTCTGTTGTTCTGATTTCGTATTTATAATATCACACAGACACTTATTTAGCCAGTATTGATGCTGGATTTTTTATCATGTATCGATTCGTTTTGTTCCCAGTTTTAGAAACTCCAGATTACATACAATATGCAAATTTGAAATATTCGTGCACAACACCTACCCAGAGGAAACAAAGAATCAATTCATGATTTTTTTCTGAATACTATTGGAGCTTGCATATTTTCCTCACTCTTCCTTTGTATTTCCTTTGAATTCCACAGAACTCCTTTCCAACTTTTCCTTTCACAAGAAAAAGCATCGTGGCGCCGTCAACATTTCTAAGACTAAAGCCCAAAGTCGAGTGCTTCGGGAACTAACACTGGCTTGTAAAAGCCATAAAAACTTTAAAAACGAACAAAATATAACGAGAATTTGTGAAAACAAACTGATTTCAGAAAGATTTCTAGCATAACTCTACGAAAAAAGTATCTAATGCTTCTCCTTTCACACCTCGCGCTAATGGCAGATTCAATATGTCGGATGTAGCGTGGGAACGCCAAATCACTTTCGACCTAGTTCCCCACGGTGGAATTTCTTTAAACTCGGCCAAAACGTGGTACAAAGGGCACTGGTGCTAGAGATCTAAAAAAAGGACTGATCATGATGCTTTTTGGGGGTTTTTTGGCGAAAATAACCTTTAGACCAATCAGATTCGCCGTTTTAATTAAATAATTGAATTATTTCTAATGCGTTGCGCTCCCTAGTTCTTATGCGGATCATTACTTAATATCTCAGTCATATCTAATTATCTTCTTAGATATTGAGTAAAAATCCATAAGAGCCAAAAAATGTTTTAGGAGACTGGAAACTTGTTAGTTGCCGCAACAACCAATTAACAATTGAAAGCTCTATTTGAAGAGCAGCATAACTTAAATAAGCTTCCCAAGGTTGACTGTGATTGATAAAAAAACTGGCTATGTTATAGGTTTTTTAAATCCATGGTGGATCAGTTGTTAAATTATCACATCATCATGAGCTTAGTATGCATATAATAAAAATCTTCATAACTTTGAAGTGAGGAAAATTTTTGAAAAGTGGAAAATGCCATTCTTGTTCTTTTGAGAAGCACTTTGACATATCTTAATAAGACGAAAATGAAAGACATCAAGATTTGATCATATGTAGTGCCACTTTAAAAGAAAAATTTTAAATGGTTTGATTTTCTAAAATTATGTAAAAATTGTGATTTTAGCATATTTTACTACTGCTGAGAACTGCATTGGACAAAAAGACTTCTATGTAAATATTTTGTTTTAAATTCTGGCCCAAAGTTCAGTGTACAATAGTGACCAATATTCTGCATTCCAGGGATGCAGAGAAATTCAACTTTTGCATCCCAAACTTTTTTTGCATTAAGTCCACAATTTTTTGCCCTAACGAAAACCCTGTATAGATGTAATTAAATTTATTGTGTTTATCTCAATTACTGTTGATTTGGTGCAAATATGATGAGAAGTTGAAAATGTCATGATTTAGGATCATTTCTGAGCACAGGTTAAAGAGAGACTCATCCTTGCCTTACACCTCGCTTAATCATTCTGTATATATACCAGTGTTAACCATTCCATGAATTTTACCATCATTTAACCCCTAGTAGTTTTTAATAACCTTTTGTAATTAAAATGGTTTTTATGAGTATTTTCAAGAAAATTTTTTTTGTTCTCTATTCAGGAGGAGGAAGCAGCACCAATGTTCACTTCCCTACTGGCTGTAGCGGCTTCCATTTCCGAAGTCCAGATGAAATCTTTAGGTAACTATACATGTAATAATATATATTTCTAATACTAATAACCATAAACTTATAAGAATGATGATACACATTTTGAATAAAAAAATATGTATGATGAGAGAATGAAGATGTAAATATTAAAGAAAAATTTTAAAGCTATCTAGAGTAGAGAGCAGAAGAACACACCAGGTGTGTATTAAAATTACAATAACAAGAAGACAAAACGAAGTAGGGTGGTATAAATCTGTGTCTTGAAAATAACCAATATATAGAAAATATTCCTGTTGACACAAGCTTCTTCATCTCTGAAAAAAACTTCCGAGTCTCTACCAGGAATTGAACCATCCCATGACCACTAATCAGAAAATCATGGACATTTTGATTACTGTTAGGAAGCAGAAGGATTTTCCTCTGAGAAAAAGAAGATTGTGTCAACAAGAGTATTAATTCTTCTTTAGAAGAAAAGCTTTATTTTTATTTCAATTATTAATAACAGTATTATTAAATATTAATTAGTAATGATTATCAGTAGCTAATCAGAAAGCTCTTTCCACTTGTACATTCATGATATGATACTGACTATTTATGGTTAATGGTAATTTGAAATGTAGTTTCTTAAATAATTATTATTGAATGTAGTTTTCATTGAAGTGCTGAATGTGCTTGGTTTAATTACAGCAACTTTAATTTTTATTACAGGGAGTTCTTTGGAACAAATGATCCGTTTGCAGATTTCTTTAGTCAAGGTAAGTCACTGATACTTTTGTTTGCTACACTATTTATCATTAAATGTCTTTTCATACAATAACAACCGTAAGAAGTGCAGATTTTTCAACACATAACATCTTATAAAATTTGGACCTGTTTGTTTTCTATCAATGGATGGTTAATTGTTTTTCCGTGAAATAAAATGTGAATTCTAAAAAATGTGAATATTTATCATATGACCAATTGAGAGTTTAGAATTAGTTGAATCAGTTATTTTATAAAATGTGGTATTAAATTCTTCTCTGGCATATGAAATATTGGAAATCTTAATTAGTAATACATAATTTTATAGTATAGCAGTGGTAATTTGTACCACCAAAACTTCAGAATATCTGAGGTGCCATTAAAATAATGTTACTCATAGTTTGTATAAAGGTTTCCTGTTTTGTTTGGAGATTTGTTTTAATTGGTCACAATCTTCATGTAATTTCTGAGTCCAAAGGTTTGCTGTGTTTCTTTATAATTAAGTAAAATAATTAATGTTAATTTGCAGTATTGCTAAAAAAGTTCAAATCTTCAAACCACATTGTAATATCCTCTATGTTTTTTATAATAAAAACTGAAATGTGTGTTGTGTTTAGTACTAAAATATCTTAGGATCAAACTATAACTTTCACTTTATAATCTACATTTTTAATTATCATTTATTGCCAGCCTACAAAGAAAACTTTGTATATTGTACTGAGTGTGTTTAATTTTTGGGACAAATGCAGTCATGTCACTTATTCATTTATTAATATTCTCTACCTATAATAAAATTACAAATGAATGTTGTAGTTAAGTTTTGTGTTAAATGACCTTTAAGTCTTAAATATTTCTTGGTTTAGTTAACCTTGCATTGATCGTAAAAAGACTTCTCCAATCTTTCTTAAATGTCAACTGATTTTGCAGGAAGAGGAGGTGTTGGTCAAAGGAGACAAGTTCACAGTGGTTTTGGGGGCGGATTTGGTTCCCCTCTCTTTGATTCAGGATTTGGTGGATTTCCAGGTTTTGGTGGTGATCCATTTGGTTCATCAAAGTGAGTGATTTAGTGTTGGGAGTTGGCTGAAATGTTATTATTAATCAAAACATCTGACAAATCATATTGACCCAAGTGGTTGATCATCAATTAAATCAGAAAATCTTTTGCTAAGAAAAACATATTGTCTGTTTCACCTATGCACAAGTCAAAGTGGTTTTATCTTATTTTTACATTATTATTAGTTTATTGCTGTTGAGGTGAAATGGCCTGCGGATGCCCTACTTTCTTGACCAAAGTATAAATATCACTTTAACAAAACTGCAATGAAACAAAGTCAAGAGTGAGGTTGGTGCTCCACTTTTCCACATGGTGGCCGTTCCACTTTTTCAATGCTTCTGCCAGCCCTGATAATTAAGATTGGTATTTTTCTCTACATATTGAATGATATAAATTATTTTTATCTATTTAACAGTTTTTCCAGCACTTCATTTTCAAGCTTTGGTGCTCCAGGTAAGAAAACAACAGTGGAGGATTAAGCTCCCTCTACTTCGTTTCCCTAGCTCTCTTTCTTTATTTCTTTTTCCTTCTCCTTTTTTGTCCTTTCTTTGATATAATAGTTTGTGTAATTAGAGCTTATGTAGCACAGCAAATCATATATAAATCGCTCTCATGCACTTTGATGAATGACAACATAATAAATAACCACAAACTTATGGCTATCATTCATTTTCTAGTTACTCGGGCTACCTGTGGTAGGCCGAGTCTACATCTGCGTATCCTATCTATCCATGTATCGACAAACGTGTGAGCCTGTATTACTACAGCTACTTGAGTCTGTCAGCAGTGCGATGATGCCATGAATGTATTGCTGATTGGTTGTGATCTGAGGTTCCAAGCTTGAGCGTAGCCTGAGTAAATGCCTTTACAGGCATCTAGTTACATTAAATTGTGCTCTGAAGAGACTGTTTGTAATCTACGTGAAGACAACAGGTTTCTGACATAATTCCTTAAAATGTTCCATGTAGGGGGCAGCTTCAAATCCACATCAACATCAACAAAAGTAATCAATGGCAGGAAAATTACAACCAAAAAGTAAGTTTTATATCAATATGCCAGTGAATCACTGATTGCAAGGTGTTTTTTAGTTTGTTTCTGGTGCTAGTTCCTTTAATGCTGCATCATCCATAAAAATGAAATATGTAACTCCCTCTCACTGGGTTTCATACATATTTTTTGTTATAATAATACTTTTAAACAAAAACTTCTATAAATTAGGAAAGTTTTTAATGAATAAAATAAAAAAATTAGAATGTTTCAAGTTCTCAGTTGTATTTTGACATTTTTTGCCTTATCAAATTTTTACTAGATACTGTAAACAGCACATTTGCACATGTATTCATATCCTAATTTTCACTTTAGAAAACTAATGTATTTTATTATTCTCTTTTTAATATGTTTTTTCTAAAGTAGCTCACTTTGTTCTTATTTGATTGCAGAATTGTAGAAAATGGCAAAGAAACTGTAGAAGAGTATGAGAATGATGTTCTTATAAAACGACTAGTGGATGGCAATGTACAGGCCATTAAAAACTAATTAAAAGTAATCCTTACTGGCATCAACTATGTACAGATGTACTGATTCAAGATGCAGTGGTCATTGAAACGTTTTTGAGTACACTTTTAAAAGAAACCGATAGCTGTGAAGAATGATTTTGTTATAAACTTTCAAAAACTTTAGGAAGTCAGCTTCTGTATACCAGTGCTTTTCAAACCTAAACATTTAGTGTATACTAACTGTAGTCTCTGGGCTAATGTACTAAGAAATATTGTGGCTATAAGATAGCTAAAGGTGATGTTACACTAGGCAATTGAAAGGCCAAGCAAAAAAACAATGCAAGTACCTTTTTCAAAATGTTGAGAAATTGTAGCATTGAGTGATTTGTGCCATTTGCAAGCCATGTTACAGTTAGCATAATAGATCCTTCAAATTGAAATTTGTAACAGACTGTTGCAGATGTCAATCCTTTTCAAAATAGCTACATAATTTATACGTCTTGTAAATGAAAAATGGTGCCCATTGTTGAGAATTTTAGAAAGTTAACTAGTGCATTTAATTTTGTTTGACATTTTGCAATTCCTGCATTTGCCTTTAAATATTATGTACTTTAGCTGCTAAAACAAATAAATTAATATTTAACTTATTTTGAAAGCTTAACTGCTTTAATTTATTTGATAGTTTTAAACAAACCTGAGCTTCTCAAATGTAGATTGCTAGGAGGTTCATTATGTAAGGATATTAGTTATGTAAATCTTTGGTCTTGAAAAATACCCTGGCTTAGAAATCAGTAATGTCAAGGTAAATTAATATTTTGTAGAATTATAAATTAAATAGTAATGAATGGCACAATTAAGTTACATACTGTAGTTGCCCATGTATAAGTCAAGGTTTTGAGATGTGAAACTCCGCATAAAAAATTGACCTTAACTTATACACAGGCAAAAAAATAAAATGATAGACTTTTTAAAAAAAGTATTGATTTTGTAGCCAAAAATGGGGCTTCTACTTTAGCTGTTTTTTTTATCTTTTTAAAATTATGTAGGTTGCCACCAGTTTACATTTATCATAAAATGAATAGTTGCTTAGAGCCTCTATTCTGTGCAGGAAATTAAGCCATGTGACAATAAGAATATCATCAGTGTAAACATAATATTATTGAGGGATTAATGTTGAGAAAGTTTGACAAGCTAATGTGAACATTTAAAAAAAGTTCCATGCGTTTTCTAGTCCAGCCTCACTTTCATGGTAGGTCATGCGACCACCTCGAAATCCGAAGCTAGACTAGACCCTAATGAACACTTTTTGACTGGTGGCATGCTTTCAGCATGAAATTCCCATGGGACTTAATTTTACAACATTTGCTCCTAGACTAACTGGTTATGTCAACAAAAGGTATTTGTCATTGCTGTTTGATTTGTCTGTGTTGAAATCTTTTAATACCGAGATTTCTTATCAT
Organism: Palythoa caribaeorum; assembly: GCA_026546465.2. NCBI lineage: Eukaryota > Metazoa > Cnidaria > Anthozoa > Zoantharia > Sphenopidae > Palythoa > Palythoa caribaeorum. The sequence continues at coordinate 2,812 of JAOCNB020164312.1, read as the reverse complement.
TTTTGCATATATCAACCCTTATACTGCTAAAGCCAGTTTCACAAACCAAGAATGCCCAAATTCATTTTACTCATCTTTAAAGAGTGGAAATGATTGGCATTATTCATTCTAACTTTTGAACTGGTTGAAGAAATCCAATAGACTGACCATTCATTTTGCTTGACTCGGTGTTGTTTTCCTTAAGAAATTCTGAAGATAACAATTTTTAAGAAATTTGTGACTTTGCTTTTAGAAACTTTGCAAGAATGGGGTTAACTAATGTGCAAATAAGTCAGGAATGACAAAATAAATTGCGTCAGCAGCAGTCATTAGCTTTTACCTAAACGAGCAAAGTACTGGGTACGAATATTTAAAATTGATTGAATTGAAAAATGAGGCCCGCCATCTGAAAGAGCAGCCAATTATTAGTAAGTTTACCAAATTTGAGAGTCATTGGTTTAAAGGCAAAGGCACGGTACACTTTTAAAAATCTTCAAACTTAAAAGAGACTTTTGTATGGATTGGATGGACGCTTGTCCCTCCAATCCATACAAAGCTCTCATATTTTGGTAAACTTACTAATATTTGGCTGCGATTTCAGATGGCGGGCCCCATTTTTCAATTCAATAAATTTTAAATATTCGTACCCAGTCCCCTGCTCGTTTAGGTAAAGGCTAATTGCTGACAGTTTCTCAGCCTCATTTCTCACGTGGCTTGATGGGTGGTTGCTAACCTGTGGCTGTCTGCAGAAGTCAAAGAATTGTGTTCCAGGCTGAGTGGCAACTGGCAGTTAGTTACCTTTACCCAATTTTCTCTATCATCCACAAAAAAGAAGAAAAAGACTTCATTTAATAAACCCTTGCTATAGCGTCATTCTTGAGCTAAACTGCTTAGTTGTTGTGTCCCATCTTTAGAACTGTCTTCCATAATTATTTGTATCCTATATTTGCGATAGACATGAGGAGAGAATAACAACCTGGTTTTTAGAAGAGGAGAGATGAAGCACTGAGTACTAGATTCTTAGAATTCCCAAACGTAAAATATATTTTATCTGATTTTTAACAATGGTGATGAGAAGCCAACCAGGGCTATATGAGGATTATCTGTGGAGTTTAACAGTGCATTTGTGGCAAATTTCATACATTTGAAATATATAAAACTTGTCATAAGTCCACTGTTACACTTAGGACTTTATTATCAACAACAAATATTCATTCAACATGGGCCAGTACCCACTCCGTCATTTAATTATGAAGCAGACAAAGCAAATGCTAGCTCTCACTGAAGTCATTTTATAAATCGACTGGAAAATTTATCTGCGGCCATGGCTTTGGAGGACAACAACAACAAAAGGGAAACAAGCTTTACTTCTTCATTATGCCGGCAAATGAGTCTACAACATAAATTATATGATGCTGAAAAAGGCACGAGTGATGCTACCTACAGGGGAACCAAGGAAGTTCTCTCAAACTATATTCCCAAAAAAATATCCATGTCAAAGTATTTACATTTCGGAGTTGTACACAAAAACATGAACAAACCGTGGAAGAATATGTCACTGAATTATGACAGCTTGTGAAGCATCGCAATTTCGAAAATAGTAACAAAGAAATTTTAATCCGGGTTGTACAACACAACAAATCCAGTTGACTATGGAGGAGAGCCCTTTGCAAACCTGATAAATCCCTTGCTAAAATTTTGGAGATGGAAAGAGCATTTGAGCTTGCCAAAACTCATACCACAACAATGGAAAAGAGACAAACTCCAAACTGTCGATCTACACTCGCATCAACAAAAGAAAATCTGTTACAATTGCAGCAGCGAATTCCCACATACAGGAGCCAGTATTGAAAAGGAAAAAATTCTCATTATCGTAAGAAGCCCAATCACCTGAAGAAAATGTGTATGAAGTGAAAAAGACAGTCATTACAAACCCACAGTCAGCATTTGCCCCGACCGAAATGCACCATGGGTACTATTCCACATTGAGCAATGAGGAGTATAATAATAAATAAATAGTAATAAGCTTTAATGATTCTTGAATGGCAAATTATTGATGTGAAAAACTCAAGATTACAACTATTAAAATACATACGATAATATAGTTTACAATAATAAAAGATGTACGTATAGTTATGGGGCTGAAAGGGTTCAAAACCAGTGCCACAAGTTCTATGTTGTATGTGGTAATCATGGAGCCCTGCTCAGTTACTCAACTGCCGAAGATCTTGCATCATCAGTGCTATCACCAACCTCACTAGTGCACACCCAAAGTTATTAATGGCATAAGAATTAAGCTAAATGATAAAACCATCAGCTGAAGATACATATTAATCTGTAGCACAGCGACACTGGTAAACACCGTTTTATCTCTGACTGGAAGTAGAACAGGAGCTGAACAAGTTATTACATAGAGAATAATATATAGGCTAGCGGAGATATGGAATTTATTTTCGAGTGTTCAAATTGGTATTTCACGAGTGAGCGCAGCGAAAGCTCCAATCTACGGAAAGCTTCGGAAAAGTTTAAAAAACCGTTTCTTATGCCTTTATGGGTTTTTGAAAATCTTCGGAAATTTTTCAGAAATCTTCGGAAGTGTTTGGAAAATCTTCGGAAATTTTTTGGAAGTACTTTAAAATTGTTTTTAAGTAATTTTACGTGTTTTGAAAATTTTCGGAAAATCAAGGACACTGATTGGCTGAAAAGTGATATTTTCACACGTAAAATTATCGTATTTTTATGTGTGTTTAGATACGAACTTCAAGTAATGTAGATAAACAAATTATCATCGCCGTGGGAATTTGTAAAAGCTGACATTTCGAGCGTTAGCCCT
>JAOCNB020164284.1:0-10051 GCA_026546465.2 Palythoa caribaeorum | reverse complement strand
CTTAAAAAACAATTTTAAAATACTTCCGAAATTTTCCGAAGATTTTCCGAGCACTTCCGAAGATTTCTGAAAATTTTCCGAAGATTTTCAAAAACCAATAAATGCATAAGAAACGGTTTTTGAACACTTCCGAAGCTTTCTGTAGATTTCCGGAATCTGTCAGATAGCTCCGATGATTTCCGAAGATTTTCCGTATACGTAGGCATGGGAGAAATTATGCAATGCTTTCTCGTGGTAAATGTTTATATAATAAACAGAATAATACATTGTCACTTGGAGATATGGAATTTATTTTCTTTGAGCACACGAAAATAAATTCCATATCTCCGCGCGTCTATGTATTGTCTATTTATTTCTTTAAAAATAATTATACAAAGATCAAGACACGACCTATTTCACGCTCAGCGTGGCACCACGAAATGATTGATTTATTGGAAAAAGGAATTTATTATCAAATTTTATACAACTAGAAAAATATAAAAAAAAATATTTTTAATGTGACAATGTTGTAAAACAAAAACCGCGACTCCAGAAGTCTTGGTTTTTGTCCAGAAACTAATCTTCTTAAGCTTGTTAATATAGTAGGTGTATTGTTGAACTGATTTTTGAAAAAACTGTTAAAACATTTATGTTTTATTTGATCGAGAAGGTACTGGATTTGTTTGAAAATTTCCTGGAAAGTCCTAAAAAAGTCCTTGAATTTCACATCCAGTAAATAGTGGCAACCCTGGTTTGTGTAATTGGTTATAAAAAAGTTAGTAATGTCTTATTTAGTAAATAATTTGTAATTTTGCAGCTTGGAAGTTCCTATGAAAGATGCGTTTTTACTGTCTAAAGCTTTTCGAACGGCAATCCAACCCATGCCCCTCTAATTAATGCCTTGGTAAAGTTAATGATTAAAAATGAATAATTCTTATTCTCAGTGCATGCCAACCTTTCTAAAAAAAGTTTAGTTAAAAAATAATATTAAACATAATCAGAAAACATTTATGTTTGGAAGTGTAACGAAAACGAAGATTTAATGTATTAACATAGATTTTGGCTTTCCAAAAAGAATTTTTTGTATCTTAAACTTACTGTGTTTATGTCTTGTGTGTTTAAGAAATGACTTCTCCGCCCTTTGTTTTACAGTTTTTCGCTTTCATGTTATCAATATTTTTGTGTTAAAATTCTTTTTTTTTTTTTGGTGATGCGTTTTGTTTCTGATGTTTGACATACAACAAAACGTGTAAATTGTGTGGTTAAACGTTTTCAAAGCATATTCTTCTAGTCAATATAAAAACATGAAAATTCTATTTGACGAAATGTGAAATTTCAGTTTGTGTTGACAATCTACACAACAGAAACAAGAAAATGTGACCAGTTGCATTCAATAAGCTATCAGCACGAGAGCAAAACTTCCTGAGGGAACCCTGCAGTTTCAATGAATCCCTTATACTTATTTTCAAGTGGAACGCCTCAGTTTTGTTTATTCGTAATTGTTTATTAACCATTGATAAAACAACTGTTTGATAATTTTGTCTCAACGATTTGTCGATGATTGATGTTGTTTTGCAAGCCAATTTTCATAAATTAAAATTCATTTTGAAGTGGTACACACAGCGTATCACGAAAATAGGTAAAGCTTGTATATTTTTTTTCTCTAAACCTGTTATTGATGATTTACTGTGTCGGAGGTATTTTTATGCGTTCTCTATATTTTTCTTGTTTTATGCAGTGAGGACAAACTGACTGTGGCCTCCATCGTGGCGGACACACTCATGGATATCGTGATTCGACACCTGGAGACAAGCGGTATCAAGTTGGTATGTTGTCAGAGCTTTGTTTGAAACATTTTTCTACTCCTCAAACTATAGTCTCAAAATTATATCCCTGCATTTGCTTGAACAGAGAGATTCCGCTTATAAGCTTCAAGAAAAATTTTCTTTGAGAATGTAGCCTTCAACTCTAAATAATTAAATAAATAAATGTCCGGTTAATTGACTGACATTGTTTTGGCGTTTCTTCGGCCGTGACGGCACAAAAATTAATGTTGTAATATGATAATTAAATATGCTCGATGCAAACATTCTCGTAAAACGATTCGAAGCTGCTAACATTGTATAGTTTGTTTATTATGCAAGTTAGAGTACATGAAACAATACAGCGATACTTGAATGATTCACTGAAAATGTCAACATAACTTTCCTATAGTCTTCATTCATTTGGTGTATTCTTCTCAGGTTGGTTTTCGCCTTTATGACTTACAAAAGCTTTAAACAAAAGTCTTATTTATTTCAAGATGCTTCTGCTCTCAGTTTTGCGTAAGGAATTTGAATATCATCTTCCCAAAAATAAAAAAGCCGCCAATTTGAAGCGATGTTTCGTTGTTTGAAAAAAGGCGCGAAACGTGCGTGTAGTCGCAAAAATATTGACACGACATCACAAGCAATGTGATTGGTTGAAGGGATTTAAATGGGGCTTTTTCATTGGACCATTTTACCGTGAAGTGATATCAATCAATCAAATCCTTTGTTGGACCATTTTACCGTGAAGTGATATCGTATCTTTACGGCTTTTTCACATGGATATCTACCCTAAATGTGTAATGATAAATAACTATAAGCCATTATCCATAGTCGGAATCAAAAAGAGTTGCTACACAGGCTGAAATCAAATGTGTGTAGTAACGAGTTATGTTTGAAAACTTGCCTTAAATGAAGGACTTGCTGCTGAAGGAGCATCGTGCTAAAGTCGCTCTAGGTGAAGAAGATGGAGTGTTCGACAATGAATCCGATGTGGCAGCAGTAAGTAAACTATTTCACTCGTACGGTTCTTTGACAACTGAGCTGTTAAAAAACAGAAAATAGTTTGGGTGTAACTGCGCTAAACTGAATGAACGAAAACTAACTGCAGCAAAGATATTTGCAAATCAAGATATTTTTGTTGCAGTTAATTTTCTGACCTTTAGCGCCATTACATCCAAACTATTTTTGTTTAACGGCTCTGTGCACTCACTTGAAATACCTGGAATTTACGGAATTTCAGGAGTTTCGTTCAATCCCTCAGATTGCTTTAAAAAGTTTGCAGACCACCAAGTATAATTTTCACGGGTTGGTTGGTTTTTAGAAATCATTTTTGTTAATATCTTTTAGGCGTTTACGTGTCTGAAGGCTGACGCCAGTGTAGCCGAAACGTCAATGTTTAAAGTTTTTAATTTTTATTACGTGCAAACCGTAAAGTTTATTTTTATTAAAATTTTATCATTTTAATTCTTGTAGTGTAGTACAAAAACTGTCTGCATGGTATTCGCAGCAAGCTTGCATCCGGCCTGCCGTGCGCCGTTTATTTCCGCTAACCATAAAACATAACATTGTCTAAAGGGGGAAAACCCTACTACATACATAATCATAAAACAAAATGGAAGAGAAATCTTAAAGGGAATGCAGCGAATTAACTCGATTAACGGCTGATTCAACCTAACGAAGTGTTCAATTCTTCAAACATTTTCAAACATAAAAATCTAGTGTCATAAATGTTTTCACGTTTATTTAACGTTTTGCTGAATGTTCTTCTTTCAATTCAACGTGAATGCCCTGCTTAATAGACCTAATCGGCTTCCCTCGATGTTTTCCTAATACAGTCCTCTTGGGAAATATGGTTTTTTGTTTCAGATGTGGTAATGAGAAAAACACGAAAGAATGTTCAGCTTAAACAAAGAACCTCGTTTCCCAAGAGGACTGTATTGGGAAAATACTGACGGCAGCGGATTAGGCCTATTAGGACGGAAACGCAGACGTCAAGGAACAATAGTAAATACAATAACTGCACGTTGGAATGCACTTGCATGTATTTGCTAGAATCAGAACGTGAAAAGACCTGTAATTTTGGAGTTCTGAGGACAACGGGGTGGCGATAATATTTTCTTACTTTCAAGAAGGAAATTTCAGTCGTTTTGTTATTGTAAAGCTTAAGTTTGGGAAACTAAAATCCTAATGATCAACAGAAAAACAAAAGATCAAATCAAAAATATATTGAATGGTCATTGCTTAAAGTTCCTAATTTTAGTGTGTGAACGCGCGTTGGTTGGGAAATTGCAAGGAAAAAAACTTTCCCATAAAGTTCGCGTGCAAGTTATCCTTTGGGGGAGGGGGAGAAGAGGATGGGGAGGGGAGGGGAGGGAAGGAGGCGGGGGAAGGGGATTGGGAAGCAACTTACAGACATGTATGGGAATAAGGACGACGATCCCTTTTTCGTACATGTCTCTAGTAGTGTTGTAGATGTTATTTTAAACGTAGTCAAGTTTGGTTGTCTTTTTAAGTAAAGTACCACGTGACATACGAAATTTTATAATTGTAGTTTTAAATGTGTGAAAATATGAATAATTGTTTAAATCATGATTATAGTTTACATAATTATCATCATTATTATATTCATTATCATCAATGCAACTATTATTCCTTTTTACCTCGATTCAAAGAGCGAAAACAAATTTTAATGTTTTTGAAATAAATTTTAATATATTGAAACAATTTTAAAATTTTGGTATAACCCCAACTGATATATTGGATAACGTAAACAGTTATCTCGCTACTTTATTTCACCTCGAATTATCAAGCTAATATCTTCGAAGAAAATTACAAGAATTATTGTTTTTAAAATACCAAAAGTGTATTATCTCAACGGTCGACTTTAAATCGTTAAATTGATCCTCGACTGTTCGACAATATTAATGTTAAATAAGACTTTTCTTTACCTTGTGTCCGCATCAGCAGCTCACATCTGATAATTCTCTGTATATAGCTCAAGCCAAGCATTTTGCTTTGATCATTTCAATAGTTTGAATTTCCTGCATGCAGCCATCTTGAAATGTGATGTAATAATTATGGTTGCAGTGCCAGACTCCCACTCGTTCATTGCTATTGTTTTAATCGAGAGTGGAACCTGGAACTGCAATCGTATTGCATCATATTTCAAGATGGTGGCACGCAAGAAATTCCAACTTTGTAAATGGTCAAAACGAATTGCTTGGCTTGAGCTATGTATATACAGAGAATTATCAAATGCGAGCTGTCAATATGGACACAAGATAAAGAAAAGTCTTAAAAGATTAATATTGTTGGACAACTGAGGATCCATTTAAAAAAGTTTGTTTCTGGCCTTGTGTATGACCCAGTCCCATGAACACCATACCTTGGTTTTCGCCGAAGTGGAGGCTCAACACATTGTCTGGCCATATCACAAGCCTGTGCAATGAACACTCGAGATAATGAGTCAGGAAAGTTACTTTCTTTTTGCTCCAACCTGAAAGTAACAGTTTCAATGTTCAAAAACATTTATTTTAATCAAGTTCTAAAGATTTTAAAAAAATTTTTGAAAAGTGTTACGATTTACATTTGGAGGCAAGCATGGCCTAGTGGTCAGGGCGCCAGACTTGAATGCGGTTGACCAGGGTTCAAGTCTCGCTCTGACCACTAGTTAGATTTGTCTTTGGGTAAATCCCAGAGTTAAATCCACCAAGCTTTGTCAATAGCCAACTGGTCTGCCTCCTGCCAGTTGGGATCCTTAATTGTGTCACAGTTTGTGTGTGCTCGAAGATATTAGCTCTAGAGCTAGAAAATTTGAAGGTAAATAACATTATTATTTTTTTCCGTTATTATTATAATATACACTAGCGATTGTGTTGAAGGAATACAAAATCAAGGTAAAGAAACATGGTTTTTATGACAAAATGCTTCTTGATATCAGCTTACGAAATTAGTACAGCACATCCTCAATTATCCAAACAGGCTGAACTCAATTTAAAAAGGAGATTAAAAACTCCTCAACTATAATTTCAAAATGAGACAACCTAAGTAAGATTACCTCACAGCTTCTGCAGGATAGTTATCTGGGATTAAAGCTTTGAAATCCATAAAATATCTACAATGGAAGACAATATTTCTGTGAGCAAAATAACATATCAAAACCCTGCAATATAAAATAAAACTGGAAATATCAATATCAAACATGTTGAAAGATACCATAAGATACAGAAAGTGACAATGCATTTATAACACACACAACATAATATGAATTGTTCATTTTCAGAATTGCTTAATTTCAAATTTTACCCATGTTCTGATAAAACCAGTTTCTTATTAATAAAGGATGCCACTTATTTGACTTGCACCAATACTACTCTGATAATCATCATCACCATCACCATCATCTTCACCATCATCATCATCACCAACACCATCACTATTATCACCACCATTATCATTATTATGATCATCATCACCACTATCATCACCACAACCAACATCATCATCACCACACCATCCTCATTATCACTACCATCACCACAACCACCACCTACATCATCATCACCATCACTACACCAATACCATCATCACCGCCACCAACTACATCATCATCACCACCGCCATAATCATCACTACCAACACCACCACCACCATAATCACCACCACCAACATCATCATCACCACACAATCATCATCACTGCCAACACCACCACCAACTACATCATCACTACCACACCATCATCATCATCACCACCATAATAATCATCATTACTGCCATCCCAAAACCAACTACATCATCATCACAACCACCACACCATCATCATATCACCACCACCAACTACATCACCATCATCACCACCACCACCAACTACATCATCATCACCACCACCATAATCATCACTACCAACACCACCACCACTACATCATTACCACACCACACCAGCACACCATCATCATCATCATCATCACCACCACCACCATTATCACCACCACCAACATCATCATCACCACACCATCATCATCACTGCCAACACCACCACCAACTACATCATCATTACCACACCATCATCATCCTCACCACCATAATAATCATCATTACTGCCATCACCAAAACCAACTACATCATCACAACCACCACACCATCATCATAATCATCATATCACCACCACCACCAACTACATCATCATCATTGCCACCATCACACCATCATCATCATCATCATCACCATTATTATCACTATCATCATCACCATCATTATCGCCATCATCACAATTTCATCATCCCTAATTCCTGCAGCAATAGACTCAAATTGCAGAATTTCAGAACATGTTTACATAACACAACTGACTGACAAAGAAATGTCATATACCTCTTTGCTTTGTAACTTAAAATACTAAACCAAAATATATCAATTCTTGCTGTTTTTTACGTTCTTTAATGGAGATAATTGCCTTTAGGATTAAACTATATGTAATATGGCAATGATTGTCAGTCAGTGCAGGTGAATTACAATGCAAAAAAAAACTTTTACAAGGCAGTGCAGATAACAACATTGATATGGTGCTACGGTGTTATGAGTGCAGCTAGTACAATTTAATGACAATGCATATTGCCAACTTGTGAGTTGAATGACGCAAGGGAGTTTGCATTTACAACTGTAGAAGGAAGAGAATTCCAGTAGGGAATGGTTCGTACAAAAAAAGAATACTTACAAGAGTCTACAGTGGTGCATGGATGGATAAATATTATTGTTATTATATATAGAAATTGGTTTAAGTAGCGTTTCAATTAATTGAAGGTTGTATTGTTTTGTTTTTATTCTTCAGGGATTTGTTGCACGGGTGTTCAAGAAGGGACAAGATATTTTTTATTCTTTTGTGGATTTTATATGGAGGTAAAGTTTTTATGAAGTCAATTTTAACAAACGTTCAGTTTACCATTTGCACAAAAAAAAGTTGAACAGTTGAGAATGGAGACTTTGTATTATGACTGGTTCAAGCCCCTCGCTGCGAGCGACAGTTATTCTTTCAACACCGCAATTTAACAACTATTAAAAACTGCATCATGGCTATTTACAGTCTCCAGTTCCGAAAACTCAAAAACCTTCATTTAAGCAGTTTTTACTTACCAGTGCAAGCATGCCCAAGGAAAAAAGCTGCAAAAATAATTCGATGTATCAAACTATGTAAAGCTTGTGTAACTGTCACTTTGATTTCCTATGGAGACGAAGCACACGAAAACATGCTCAGTGAAGCATGACACAAGCTGTTTGTTAAAATGGCACAACATTTTTTGGTCATTTCTTTTGAAATGGAAAAATAGGAATACCGTACAGTGCGTGTGAGGTTTTCCATCTTTTTCGAAAATTTTTTAACGAGATATCAGGGTCCCAGATTTTATAATTCCTTGTCTTCTGATATTCAGTCTGCCCGCACAATGACATCATTTATCAATGGCTTAAAGACTTCTCTTATTGACATCTGATTTTTTTTTCCCATTTGTGTTTGTGTCTGTGATTATTTTTATATAACGTATGACATTAGTAATGAGTATTTTGTTTCTTAAATTTTTTGATTCATTCATCTGCTAGCCTATATGATAAAAGATTGTGTTTTATATTCTAGGATTTAGGAGGTCCATCTCGTATAAGCCTTGTGGTTTCTTATGGCCCTCCTTGCCGCTTCTATTAATTTATGAATGTATTTATTATTTAATGATGTGTAACTAATTGTGGCTAAATAATAAACTGAAACTGAAACTGAAGTCAAGGCCAAGTGCTTAAAAATAGAGCAAAACAATTTTATGAAAAGTGAGCACCTAGCCTCGACTTGAAGGTTTTGTTTGTGAGCAGTTGAGCGTTACTCAGAAATAACCTATTCTAGTGGGCCATAATCAATGACATTACCATAATAAGTTTGGTAGCAATTAAAAAAATTAAAGAACATTACATCCATGGGCACATTAAATTCATCAGTACAATACCATGAGCGACATATCAAAACTGATCGACTTTAACTCTAAGCATTAGCTTCGAACGCACCCTTATTTTCCAAATTTTGTTGACTTTCATAATATGGGAACCCTGACGTTGAAATAACAAAACCACAACTCACACACCTCTTGGTAGCCATCTTCAAGCTCTCCTTCATATATCCATCGATCTAAGATGGCTCTAACAGGGCTTGAAACCTGAAATGAAACAAGGAGATATGAGCAACAGAAAGAGGAACAAGGAAAAAAGTTTCTTTTTAAATATCTGGGTTTGTACCGATACCGGAAAGCAAAATTCAAGAGTTTCCCAGACCCTGATTTCTGAATTTAAAATTAGGTTAGTAATCTTTTCAGATAAAAGTTTTACGAACTGTAGTGTTTTTAGATTACTGCTGATGTTGTGTGTTCTAATTTTGAAATTTTTTTATTCTGTACTTCCTTCTAGGTATAAAGCTAAATTCATTTACGATCCTTAGTAGCCCATCATACTTATATAGCTAGTGGTAACTTCCAAACATTTTTTAGATTAAAATTTATCTTTGGAAGTTGGTTCTCTTTGAATATTAGTCAAATAGTTAAATAATAATGTTCATAAGTATTGCAAATGCAAAGTACAATTAACTGCTGTGCTGTTACTGAACTCCTGTTGTTAATGGTTGATCCACTGCTGTTACATTTTTCCCCTTTTTTATCAAGTTCAACACTAAATCCTTTCCTGTACAAGCCTAAGTAAAAGGCCTATTATCTCTACTTTCTGTAGTGTTAAGTCGATGAGAGTCACTGACTCCCCCCAGATGGGCCACCAATCCATTGCAGCTTAACCCCAAGCAGAAGCCAGTACTCAATTTGCTGACACTGTAAGGATGGAAAGCCGAGTCAACTTTGGCAGAAAAGAAGGTCACACATATGTTTTACACTTGCCTGAGCTATAATATCAACCAAGGAAGTAAAAATGAAAGCAAGTAGTATTATCAAACTAAACCAGTAAGCTAGAAAACCTTTTTCTGTTTTGTTGCGGTTTCCAAAAACAATAAAAAATTATGCGTTTTTAGACTGTGCTCATTCACAAAATACGGTTTTACCACTCAAAAATAAAATTCATATCATTGTGCCTCCTTTAAAATCCTCTTTCTACATAGAAATAAATTGAACAAATACAGGGTTCAAAAAGAAGTTTGCAAGCAAAAATCAAGGACCTTTCCAGAGCAATTTAATAAATTTACAGGACATAATTTCTTACAATATACACATTAAGGAATCAGTTAACAAAACTA
>JAOCNB020164243.1:0-10052 GCA_026546465.2 Palythoa caribaeorum | reverse complement strand
GATATTCTAGAAAGTGCTGGAAGTCTAATTATTCAAAACATTACATCATACTTATTTTAATCCTTACTGTAAACAATGAAATGTTCTAGAATGTTCCGGGATCAAATGTTCGAGCATGAAGACTCTAATGCTTCTCGAATATTCGATAGAAAGTTCCTGAATGTTCTAAATGTAAACAAGAATGTTCTAAAGCGTTCTATATTATCCAAGACGGTTTTATATTGTGTTCTAGAATGTTCTACGGAGTTCTGCTTGTAAACTAGAGTATTCTCTAGAATTATGTAGCACAGTCTCGAGCTTTCTAATAATATAAACAAAACAGGGGAAAAGCACTGCAATTTTTGTAACATGTCCACTAGAGAATTATTTAGGAGATCATTCCAAATGTTCCCAAAATGATTTTCGGCTTTCAGATATCTTAATGTTTTAAACTATTATCATAACTACCGGTATATGCACTAGTAATATATAGCCGGACGGGGGATGGGGGCTACTTATAACTAGAAAATGGATAGACATGTGTCATGTGGCATCGTAACCATATGGCAACCCTTTGTGTTACTGTTATTGTTCGCTATTGATTGGTAGAATGCGCCCATCAATTTTGCCTCTTTTGGTTGAGATTGTTGTAAGAGCAGGTTGGTCCTCCGCACTGACCAAGGCTTAGTCGCGACGGTTTTGCCGAGGCCAGATACAGCAAATAAAGTGGAATACCAACGGACGTGATAGCCCCCTCACACATGTGCCACTAAGCTGCTGCGGCCTTCAAATTTGCACCCCGTTCTAATAAGGTTTTTTTGTTCAAAACGATATATACCCCGTTCTATAATTTGGTTGTAACTCTTCACCCCTGAGTTCTAATAAAAAAAAAAACTCAAAATGACGCCCCGTTCTAAAAAAAATGCATCAGTCTTCGTCAAACATAAATTTGTCTTTGAAGGGTGCCATCAAAACTTAAAAAGGGGAAGTATGTAATATATCTTATTTATCATTTCTAGTTGCTTTGTTTATCATACTAACATCACCAATACCTTATAAATCTGTACATGTAATATACATTGAAAACCCGCCCCGAATAGCTTCGCTAAAATGCGGGCTGGCCAAAAGCTAGTTACATTCGATAAATGTTCAAATATTCAAAATGTTCAGTGAAGAAAATGCTTTTTTAGTTAGATTTTAAAGACGCTTGTGTGGCACAGAATATCACAACCTGTTCTATATAACGCTTGGTTCTGTCCGCAGACGCTACAAATTGGGACCTCGTTTGGCGGTACATAGCAGTATAGCTTTGTGATGGAGTATCCCCCCTCACTTAGGAAATATAGTTTAATTAACGGCAACACAAAAGGGTTATTTATTGCCTTGGAGGTTACATGGAGGATATTGCACGCGCGGAGATACATATTTTTTTTTTCAAGTGTACAAAAGACTTTACAAAACGAGTACGAAAATCATATTTAAACTATAAGGCCAAGCAAAAAAATGATAATAAAATGCATGTTTTTGGTTACAGGATTCTAGAAATTAGGTTAGGTAGGCAGGATACGATTTTTTCAGTTTTTAAAAGAATTTTGTTTGGCCCAAACTATCTTTTATAGCAGCATTTGAAGTGTTGTGTATTTACAGTTTTTGGACTTAAGTAACGACTTATTTCATGTACTTGTTACTGTAAATATAGCATGAAATAATCTCGAATCTTCCTCTTGGCTTTACAAGAATAACTTGTATAAAGTTTCTATTTCAGTTTCTATTTCTACTGAGTGGGATGGGTCAATATTGAAACAATAATTGCAAAGCATTTATTTCTACCTCTCGAACAATTAATAGTTAGGCAATAATACTATACAATGAAAACTATGGCACAGATGTTTCGTTTACACCCAGTTTTTTGCTTCGGCAAGGTTGTAATTTTGCACGGTAGAGTCATTTACACATCAAAATATCCCAGGTAAATGTACCTTTTTGGTATGCATTTCATTGTTATCAGAATTCGTATTGCCGAAATTCCGAATTTATATCAGAATCCCGAATTCCGCCGGATCGTTAAAATTCCGTGTATCGTAAATGGGGCCTTAATGTATGATTTGGCTTGCTAATTCCGAGAAGAAAGGAAGTTTTTAAAACGTCGCGACGACGAGAGAAAAAAACGAGCATGGACACAGTGTGTACGCGAGGAAGACACAAGTACGCATGTTCTTGCGATTGCCGTGCAAGTGTGCTTGAATAAAAGGACTGGCACTTCTCGTTATTCTTTTCGTAATTACGCTGCTTTCGTGAAATACTGGTAGCAGTCTAATTCAATTAGTTATGAACTATTTTCAGACTTCCAGTATCATTTATTCTTTCTTGTATTAATTAACAATATATGTAAATACATGAAGATACAAATAAACTGTTGTTGTTGTTAATACTCACGTTACATATTACAGTCTATTCTTGATATCAGTGGCAACAGTGTTATACTCAGAGAACATGACAGCCCAGAGTCGTTCAAAATAATGACCTTCCTCAGGGTTTTTGTGATCTTCAATGAATGAAATGGCTTTTCTGTAAAACTCAAGCGGATGCTTTTTAATCATATCCTCTGTAGCTCCAAAACAACCCTTTAAACAAACAGGAATCTCTTTTGAATGTGGAAACCCAAATAATTCTTCAAAAAATCTTCCCAGCGAAAACTTTGCAGGACGCATTTCTCCGCTTTTCTTCTCCTCATGCCATTTACCAACATGACGAATACTCCCCCACTGACCAGAACTAATACTTTTCGTAACTTTGCAACTGATGTTGTTGTAAGTGTTATATACCATTTCACTCAAAGTACTAAAACAATGTTGTCTTGCTAAACCTTCGCCCTGAATGAAGACAGTTACTTGTGGTAACGTGTTATAGTTGTTGATAATATGATAAAGGTAAGTATGACTTTCCCGGCCAACATTTGGTAATTTGTCCCATGCATAGAGCTTCATTGGTGGGGGTCGCAACTCTGATCCCTTATGATAAACGTGACTCCGATTGGCGACTGGGATAAGCCAATCAAGGTCTTCGTTGAAATGAGCAACTACAAATTGGTAGTCCAACAACGGCTGTCTAATAAAGCGGTCAGTATTTCTCTTAGAATTCACTATGTTGGCTTTGAAATAGGTTTCTTCTGGAATTCCTCTGAGAAGCCTGTCGATGATTTCAACGCCCTGCATAAAAGAGTGATCCTGGTTAGAAACCTCGTATCGCCAACCCCCAAAACGACCGCGAGAGTAAATATCGTGCGATTCCAACCAGGGCTGGACTTCTTCAAGGATCATTTCTCTATTAAGAGAAGGTATTGGATAGCCATGATCCAATCTTCGGTGGTACTTGGAGACTATCATATTTGATGTAACGAATCCGTATTCAATTAATGCATTAACAGTTGCATCGATTATGCTGTCTTTTGTCCAGAATTTTGAGTTGGAGTGATAGTTTGGTTCTGCCGCTTCGCACATGAGTGACCATTGTACTCCAGGTTTGGGAACATGGTCGTCCGAATAACTGGAGAAAACCGTTACTCGATAGAAAGGTGAGTCCGAATCAGGGAAATATATCCAAGACTTTTTCGAGAGCATCGGAGGAGGTTGACCAGTAAGGCCTATGCCGATGATATGAGTGTGAGTGTAAGCTAATCGAGATGTTAGTGCTTTATAATAATCCTCTTGAAATCCATTACGACTATCTATCATTTGAAAAAGCAAGTCGAGTGGTGCTGTTGATATGAGGTAATCGTACCTGTATTCCCGAATGGACTTTTCACTTTCACAGATTTCAACCTTTAAAGTTTTTGATTGGGTGTTTATCCGGGTCACTTTATGATTGAATTTAAACCACTCTCGAGGAAGACGATCAGCCACAGCTTTCCATATGCCACCTGTTCCACTGTGCTTTGGAAATCGAAAAATATTGTTTGGTCCCCAATTAGATTTCTCTTTGTGATTTCCTTTGTCATGTTCTGAAATTCTACGCTTAATCTTATCAATGTCTGGTACCGCCACTCTCTCACCCACCCATATACTGTTCATTTCACTAGGATCTAATGTCCAAATTTTCTTGTTGTACTTTCTCATGAACAAATCACAAAGACCGGTTCCAAAATTTGCAAGAAGCCACTGGTCAAAGTTGCAAGGTTTTACTTTATGTTTTGATGCAACGTCTTCTAGACCAGAGATACTTCTTCTTTGATGTGACTTGTCCATCCATTCGATGTTGTTTTGAACAGGGTATGGAATGAATTGTCTCGTGTCATCAGATCCTTTCATGAAAGCATAGGCAGCTCTCTGTTTTGTGTTCCAGTCTTTTTCCACTTGATCCAGGGTTGCGTCGAAATACTCATAATGTGAAAAAACAACATGACCGCCCATATCCCAAAGGAAACCTTGATCATCTCTGTCAGATGATGCAAGACCGCCAGGTTTTCCATCTTGTTCGAGGATAGCAATTCTAATATTGGAAAACTGTTTTCTCAGTTCATAAAATCGCTGTGCAGCGCCAAGTCCAGTCGGGCCAGCGCCGATGATAACAAAATTGTATATGTTGTCTTCGTCATCAAGGCCGTTAAGATCTGTTGTGATGGAAACAAATAAAAACAGCAAGTAAATTAGTCACAACCGAAACAACCATTCGCGTTATGTTAGGTAATCTGAAGTCCAAAGTTCAACATCTATTTGTTGGATTTTCAGTCAAAACATGTGGAACTCAGTTAAAGAACTCTGGAATCCAGTCAAGGGGTTCTGGAATTCAGGCAATAATCTGAATCCAAGTAATCTGGAATTTAGACACTTAGGGAATTCGGAATTCACTCAAGGGAATCTGGAATCCAATCAGGGAAATCGGGAATCCAGTCAAGGGATTCGGAATATAGTCAAGGTAACCTGGAATCCAGTCAAGGGAATCTGGAATCCAATTAAGGGGATGGGGAATCCAGTCAGGGTAACCTGGAATCCAGTCAAGGAAATCTGGAATCCAGTCAAGGGAATCGGGAATCCAGTGAAGGTAATCTGGAATCCAGTCAAGGAAATCTGGAATCCAGTCAAGGGAATCGGGAATCCAGTCAAGGAAATCTGGAATCCAGTCAAGGGAATCGGGAATCCAGTCAAGGGAATCTGGAATCCATTCAAGGGAATCTGGAATCCAGTCAAGGGAATCGGGAATCCAGTCAAGGTAACCTGGAACCAGTCGGGAATCTGGAATCTAGTCAAGGAAATCGGGAATCCAGTAAAGGGAATCCGGAATCCCGTCAAGGGAATCTGGAATCCAGTCAAGGGAATCCAAGACAATTTTGGATTACTTAACATCGGGCGATATAAAAAATGTTTCTTGTTTAAAATGTCCCGTAGAGCAGATATCCGATATCTGCTCTTTACTTTTTCCCTTTCGTATCCTCTTCATGTTTTATTTATCATGTAAACTATAGATCGGCTACTAAGAAATAATGACTCTATAAACACGCATAAATAGAAATAAGATGATTTACGAGTTCGAATATATATGATTTTACGTCTGAACCGATGCTCTTCTTGAATTATCATGGCAATTCCCGCCTTCGCAGATGACTGTTGCATTTCTAATTGTTGTACAACAGTTGTACGTTTTTGTACGGGTTCTTGAAATTCGGTCATATAAACATATAGTTATTATAAAGATATATATTAAGGCTTAAAAAGTTTAAAATGAGTTATAACACCAAACATTTTCGACAAAGAATTGTCATCGTCAGGGTTCTTTTTGCCGCTGGAAGTTTAAGATATAAATATTCTAAGTTACCCCCATAGAGAAAAGAAATATGGGGTGCGCTTGCATTTTCTTGTTCAATGATGGATTGTATGCTGCGATGAACAGGGCTTCCATAATCTTTCACTTTTTCCATTGTTGTGTGGGTGCTATAACACGCCATGTAAAAGAGTGGTCCGGGAATTGTTTTAAATGATTTGCCATCATTGAACAAGAAAATGCAAGCGCGCCCCATATTTCTTTTCCCCATGGGGGGAACTTAAGACTATTTATATCTTAAACTTTCAGCGGCAAAAGAACCCTGAAGATGACAATTCTTTGTCCAAAACGTTTGATGTTTTAACTTATTTTAAACTATTAAAGCCTTGATGTATTTTTATAATAACTTTTACCTTTTATAGCGAACTTATGTCAAATAATATGAATACTACAACTTTAAGTTGCTAAAATATATTTATAATTTGTGTAAAGGAGTCTTAACTTGTTATCTAATACTTGGGCTTTTTACACGGTTTTTAGGATTCAAGCCCAAAACTACAAAAAAGTTATGCTCAAAATGAAGACAATGATGGCGATTACGGAATCAATGGGCAAGAAAATGATAATCAGCGCGAAAAAGCTGAAAAAAATTACAGTGGTGTCGGGAAGGAAAACTGGAGACTCAAATATGGATTTGCAATCGCCCCAAAGAGTATTGGTGATGAAAATGAATCGGCAAAGCCACAAGGATACACCAACCAGAATAGTAAGGATGACCATGGTAACGACGAGAATAGTCCAACCTGGCGTGAAAACAGGTAAGACCTCCTCTCCATTCCCCCATACCATCACCTCCGATACACACACACACACACACACACGCATGTTTGTCCCGCAGTCTTTACAGTAAATCTTTTTATGTTTTATGCTGTATCCCTACGTTTTAGTCAATTTTCTAACACAAAAACTTTCCTAGTTATCAAGCCTCAGCCTCGGAGCTTGTTCTTAAATTGTTCTTGAATTTTGGCAAATTTGAGCCTCGTTATTCTTATAAAGTTGTCCTTTAAAAAAAAAACCCATGTAATTTGGAAATGGGTTATGAGTGTGAAACAACTGTCCTCTGCTGCCACTATCTTGGTATTTACGCTGCGCACGCGTAGTTGCGGGATTTCATGTGAAGAAGCTATTTTATCCCTTTCGATTGTCGCAAAACCAAAGAAATGCGACTTATTCAAACTTTAGGCACTCTAAATCCCAACGGGATAAATGAACGCTTTCCATTTAATTAGACTCTTGTCATTCCTGTCCCTTTTGTCTTTTCGTTTTTTTGTCATTTTATCCTTTTGCCTTTTTGACTTCTTGTCTTTTTTTATATATTTGTTTTTTCTTCATACATTTCTACCCCTTTATTTCCTTTTGTTCTCATTGCGTAATCGTTCTTTACATTACAATATAACCACCTCTCTACTTATCTCCCACACACTCCACTCCGACGAACGACTACAGTCCGAAACGTCAAAGTCTTTCATAATTCACGGTGTTAAACGTCAAAAAAAAGCGACAAACTGTTTCTATAGAAACACCGACGCAGCATCCGATTTTATAACGTATATTTACAGCCAATCAGATACCTGGAAAGCCGTATACATTTTTCGGTATGGAACACAAATTTCCAGTCTTTATTACACTTTTTTTTCACAAATGATTTCTGAACATGTTATACTTTCTGGGTCTCAGCTCAACTATAGAAGGCTCGTGTGTATACGGAAAATACGATTGACGTGTGGAAGTTGGTTGGTTGAGATGTCGAAAACTCCAAACCCGCGCAAAACGACAATAAAAACTGCGCAAAAAACTATAAAATCCGCAATACCACATCTATATTTATCAAATTTAAGAAAAACTGCAACGTCGCTAGAAAAATAGCCCACATCACCGTAAACCAGTTTCAGTTTATTTATTTTCCAGAAAAAACATACAGACAGACACTCAAAATATTACTAAAATGTTACTTAAAGATTGAGGAGACGCGAATTTTAAGTAAAAGAATTGAAAGTATTTTTCTGGCGAGGAAGCTCTGATAGAAACCCTTAGTTTTACGCCTCCTATTGTATTGATATCAATAATTTGGAAGATTCTAGGTGCCATAAGCGTGAAATAAGCACAAGACTGCTTTCTTGAGCTTCACAAAGACACAAAGAACACTGATTCTAGTTTAGAACATTCGAGCTCGAAATCCATGTTTTTTTCTGGGAAAAAACGCCGGCTCAAATCACCAAAACAGTGAAAGAAACAGAGAAAAGAATTACACATCCTTTTATCAACTATCATGGTGTATTTTTACAGCAGTATTACTTCTCAGTGTGTGCCAAACTGAGACAATATGAACTTATATGGACTGAACAGACGTAAACAGAAAGCAATTAATTATACAATTCTGAAGGACTGTGCATATAATAATAATACTATAATACGCGTCGTTAATTTGTATCAGTCACCTTTGGGCATTCTCAGAGCATGCCTTTACACATGATACTTTAACGAGTGAGGGAAGAAATTTCACCCAGTTCACAAGTAAGTAATCAGAGAATAAGAGTCTTTATATATGTACAGCATTGATGGCAACAAGTCAGTCAAAAAACATTTTTTTCCAAACGAGGTGAATTGAGCCATTCTGTTTATTGCCTCATAGATTAGATTGCCTACATAGTGAATAAATTATCTCTTCTTAAAGCAAAATCATTAAGCAAACTTTACCAAAGTCAAAATTTAAATAGCTCTAGTTTCGTCATTTTCAAAGCTAACTGGCTGAACAAGTATTTTTTTCTTTAGGGGTATTTTAATCCCAATATTTGATAACGAGTGTTTGTTTAAAACTACGTTTAGACAAGAAGGGCGTGCAATCACCCGCAAATATACAACTCCATAAGCATAATAATTGTTCGAATGGCATTTTTTTGGTAAAAAAGTAATGTGCTTTCGTAAAACGTTGATGTATATTTTTCCGATTCTCTAAGAGCTTACAAACTTGTATTAATTTTACTAATTACATGCTGCATATACAAACAAATTTAAACTGAAGTTAGTTGCAAATGTAAATAAAATAGCTTTAAGGATATTACTTGCCGAAAGTACTTCAACACACTTCTTTATTTAGCTAAGGCATTAATAACATATCTGTTAACTTATGTCGGTTTTCTGTAAACTTAGGAACCAAGACTGTTTTCAACAAGCTAAGATTTGCATTTAAATGAACGCTTGGTATCATCTTTTGGTTGAATACCTTTTGATCTGCGCTGTTAGGGTTTGTTATTTCTTTGTTCTGTTGACAAAAGAATCAATAAAAAATGCGCTTTTTATATTACAAGCAAGTGAGTAGGAATGTAATTAAGCACAGTATTGTTAAAAATCTGCTTTTAATAACACGTGAAATAAGGCTATTCCAAACTGCTTTTCTTTATATCTGCTGTCAAATGATGAAATATTTTTTAAACATCGATTTTATCCACAGAATCTGAAAGGTAGAGTGAGTATTTTTGTTTTAAAAGAAACCGGAGATAAGCAGTGGCTCCGATGGGCCACTTGGCTCGTAAAAGGATTTAGCTTCGCATTAAAAAATCCTTTTCTAAACTATTTATTTTACAGTCTACAAGTCTCCTGCAGTCTTGTTTCACACGGAGTTCGCAATTGTTAATTGCCTTTGGAGTCAATAATAATCGTATTTAATTTTATCTTTACATTAACTTAAGTAATCTAAATTTACTTTAAAAATATGAGTATAAAAAATTAACATAAATATGTATTTAAAATTTAGCATTAATGCTAAAATAATCAATGACGTCTTTGATTATTTTAACATTATTACTGCTTTTTGTTCTGCAACTTACATTTAAGATCTTTTATTAACCTGCAAAAACTCAATTGCTGTCTCTACATTTAAAACCTATAAGTATATAGTCATACTGAATTAGAAATTATAACTCTATCCAAAAGTTGCAATCGGCGAAAGAACAAAGCGAGGAACAATCGACGCGATTTAAAATTAGCGATTTGTGTCGAGTACGTGTTACCAAAGTAAACACGCCCTGATGCGCTGACGAAGGACTAACGCTCGAAACGTCAGCTTTTTCATATTCCTACGGCAGTGATAATTCGTTTATCAACACTAAGAGAAGAGAAACACCCAGATTTTATGGTGCATCGCAGCCAGCAACTCCTCTGTTGGATCCAGCACCAGCAACATCATCAGGAGGAACCACACCGGCCAGTTTCGGCCCCTTCTCCTCAACTGCATTCCAGTGTGGCGGGGCCCCTCC
>JAOCNB020164203.1:0-10053 GCA_026546465.2 Palythoa caribaeorum | reverse complement strand
GTGGTAATATAAATGTTTATTTAATATATTCAAGGAAAAATTCCATTTTAAAAAAATAAAATTTAAAAATAAAATAAAATATTAATTCCGACCGTCCGACCTTAATTTTTTCAGAGTATGTGACCGGAACCACAAACTATTATTTTGTTTGGCCTTATCACATTTTGGCCGAGTTAAAAAAAATTCACCATGGGGAAATGGGTCTAGGACCAATTGCCGCAGGTCCAATCAAATGTTATCTTTCCAGTTCTTACGCAAACCATTCTTTAATATAATTTGCTACGTATTTTAAGATACCAATTGCAATGGATGATCATTGCGCGAGTGCTTTGTTCCGAGTACCCAAAACTGAAAAAGTACGGAATAAACTTTGCCTGCCATATCTGATTTAGTTAGATTAAAACTTAATTGGGTAAATTGTAAATGTTTTAGTGTAAGGAAGCCATAAATAATGAAAGGTTTGAAAGTTCATTTCTCCACATTCAGTTTCACCCCGAGACAACAGTAAATGAAAAACTATTTTTAGGTTTGGATTTGCGCGCAATAAGAAAATGTACAAACAAGCCTTTCAGAATACTTAATGTTTTATGTTATTCTTTCGTGTTATGAAATAATCCTTATTGAACTAAAGTCAGTCCGTTTTTTCCCCTTTTATCCTATTTTTTTGTTCCAGTAAAAACAGAAACTAGAATTAGAAAAAAAGTAGTTTTACATGTAGAAAAATTGTGAAGGCATAAAACCTTTTGCCATATATCTGTTAGGATCGGCGCTATCTTCGACAAACAAAGTTATTAAAAATTGAGAGACAATTGACAGATCACAGGGAGACGGTTCCTCTTCAGGAAAACGACAAAACAGAATGTCCGCTAGGTAAATCTTCGTGAAAAAAAGGAAAAATATTAAAAGTGCTTTGAAATTCAACAAACGAAAAGTGTGATTGATGTTGAGCATTTCTTAAAACTAAAATTAGTGTAACTTAGCGTTTCCACAGAACTGCGCCAAAATTAACAAAATGAGAATATTTTAATTTTAAGTCCCCTGGGAAACGGCTTTAATCAAACAAAAGTTTTGAAGCTGTTTTTGTTGTATCAATTATACTAAGAATTAAGCACATTTCCTGATATCTACCGGTCGCTCCAGTCCTATTTATCGCGTGACGTGCTTTTCCGGATAATCAAGGCAGAATAACCTCTGTGCCACTGTATTAATTCCCAGCACTCTTGAACGTTTTATGCAGATAGATCAGACTTTAGAATACGAATGCCGAGTCTATTGGGCAGCAATTAGAGTGCAATTAATACTGTAAACACGTGTTTTCATTTAGCACTTTTCAAAAGTTTGTTTCATCAAAATTTTACCTATACTTTAAATCTTGTTAGCGAAAGCAAAGCTTGCCGTTTGCCAAAATACAGTTACTGATTAAAATTGACTAAATATCCAAATTAATACAAAACGTACTTCATTAGAACATGAATAATAGCCGTATTTCGATTTTAAAAACGTTTAAAGTTTTGTTGTAAAGCTATTTCGCTGAAAACCTCACGAGTTTTAACTATTTTATTTGTAAAGATAACATTTTGTAAGGCGCTCTTCAATTTTGTAGGAATATGCGCTATAAAATAAAACATTTAAATACTTTCTTTTTTCAGTACTTCTTTTGTAATTTGTATCTTGCTCAATTGAAACAGTAACTCCGGTTGTAACAAAGTTGAAACAGAAAAATATAAAAATATTTTTGCGATTAGTCTGTTATGGAGCTTTTGCGATTTGTTAGATAATAGTTTCATTGAAACTAATTATACTTTTGTTTAATTATTTTATTTTGATTTTAGTTTTTTTTAAAAGAATCTGTAAAATTTTGTTACACGCTCAATATTCATACTTTTTGACAATTTCAGACTCAAATTCTCTCATATCGGTCCTCGTGGAATTTTAAAATGAAGTCAAAACTTTTAGAATATTTCTCATTTTTACACCGTTTTAGTTTTAATGAGCAACTGCTTTTCTGAGAGATGAAGTTGATTAGCGTAAATTGATCATCAATTATCGGCGTAACTCAAAACACGGGACTGGATGTTTGCCAATTGAAATCTGTACAAAAACCTGGCTACAAGTACAAAACAGTTACTGTACGCTCATTATTTTAGGAGATTTCAGCTTTTGTGTTTATCACGTCGGTTCTTATTAAAAAGTATAATGTAACTGTTTTTATTTGATCAAACCGCATAATGACTTCTGGTATATATTAAACATCTTTGTTTAACTTCACAAAAATGATCTATATATCAGTGTTTCTGTTGGCAGCACCATGCAATTCCTTGTGTCAAGTCATTAAGATTAACAGTTCACGAAAGCGCTGGCAGGAGAGGAAACGTTTTAGAGTTTAAAAATTGTTAGATTTTGATAGTTCTTCATTGATAAAACACCAAATTTTCCCAATTCCGGAAGGTATGAACTTTTTTTGATTTTCCGGTGAATATTTTTAAAAATTGTTTGAAAGACAAGTATTGGAGTAACTGACAGGGAAACTATTCTCAAATTTTCTTAACTTTTCAAAAGTGTTTAAATCAGGAGAAGCGTTGAAAATGTGGCTATTTGTTAATTGCTAGCCCAATGTTCCCCGCTTTAATTTAGAACTGAGTATACAATAGTAAACAATTCGCATGCAACACCAATTTATCGACATCCAATTTTAGTGTTTTGCATCTATTGTAAAAAGAGCGAAAAATTTTCAAAGGTTGTCTGAGAATGATGAACTTAGCAGATTGTTCGTGGAGGTAGTGAGATTATTCGTCTGTTTGCCCTCATTTCCACTGGAAGTGATGAATCTTTAACTAAACGAAATTCTGAAATGCAACTACCAAAATTGGCTTAATTTACAGTAACATGAATTATATAATGCGTCAGGAGGCATACGGCGACAGTGCAGGTTTTTCAGTTAGTTCGTCTAAAAAAGGTAGACTAAAACATTTTAAAACATAATTCTTTTTTGTCTGGAAGCACCGAATATGAAATATGGTACGTATTTCAGTTAGACTTACTTCTCATTTGCAGGTAGTGCATGGAATTAGTCAATACCGCATGCACTGAGTCCTTAGTTGAGAATCCCAAGAGTAAAAGCGTTAGTTATGTTTACTTTAGTTATAAAGGTGTAAGTGCCCTCGACAGAATAAAACTGCGATAAAAAGTAAGTGAAAATCCAAGGAAAGATAAAGGCCACACTCCGGCTGTTAAAGCCTTGTAGTCAAAACCTTCTGAAATTTATAATTATTGATGAATTGAACTAGATTTCTCCATATCGCAAAAAGAAAAATCAGATATGCTAAGGTTTAAAAAGTACATCTAAGTCTCGCTGCGTATAATCATTTGCAGTGTTTAGCTCCTTTCACCAAATGCTTGAAGATAAAACTTCCGTTGTGGTATTGTATTGAACAAGTTCTTGAAGTTCTGTGTCCTTCAATTTTCTGTGTGTTGCTGGCTTGTGATTAGAACGGGCTGTTTTTAATTATCGCAGTTTCCATTTTATTCTTTCAGTCTTCTCAGCTGCATAGGTGGCACGGCAAAAACAGTTTGTCGTAAAAATAAATCACCTAATATCTAATGATAAACTTACCATCTTTCTCGAGGAACCATCGTGAACTATTAGCGGGAGTACAAAATCTTGATGAACAGGGTTCAATTTCGTCTACGTTGGCTTTCGTGTGCGTCCCCTCCTTGTAGAACAAAGGAGAGTAGGAAAACGAAGGGAAAAAGTGATCGCTGTTGTTCTGATCTCTTACAGGATATTCAAGCCGATCATTTCCTGCATAAACTCCGAGCTCTGAGTTTGAGGATCTTGACAAAATTGATCTTATCGAGTATGGGCCTGAGAAATGACTTCTGGTATTTTGCGAGGTGTAATCGATTTGCTCAATCCATGCCGCCTCATGGCATGGGTGGAAATTGTTAAATTTTCTGTTGCAGATTTCGTGGGAAGTGGTTTCGTAGTTTTTGAACATCTTTGAGTTTCTTCTCGCTCAAATGCTGAGGGGAGCATATAGCGAACTACTGTAACTCAAATCTTTAGATATTATTTTATATATACACACCCTATAGATGTATATCCTCTTGTGTTTGTTTATTTAAACGGAATGTCTTGGTAATGAATCTCGTCGGGGAACTATTCACGGCGGATAAAGGCTACTTAAAATCAATTAATAGAAAATGCGGTTGTATGAAATTGATTTTAAATTTTCTACTACGTCAAGCTTGTCTTTTTATTCAAGACTATTCGCCTCACGCTACGTGTGCTAATATATTAAGGTATTGTTTCTTCTTAGAAGTTCCGCTTTTATGAAAGCGACAGAACAAAACAGCACATGCCTATTTCTCATGGTGTAAACTTAATGTAATGACACAATTATAGAGCCCATCTTGTAATAAGCGGCGTAAACTTAATGCTTAATGGCCTTTTTTTAGGCAGACGGACCAGAAGTTTTTAAATCTCGAATTAATTTCGTTAGACTTTGGTATATAAAACTAGACAGGAATGAAGGCCATCTTTCTTTGCTGTTTTACGAATGCGTTACTGAGGTATTCAATGAAACCACATTTAAACGATGTTTAGGAGAGCTCACAGTTGAAGGACATTGAGTGTCTGACTTGAGGCTAATAAATTAATCTGTCATCAACTGTAACTCTCAGCGAATTTACTCTTCAGGTGCTATGTTTTTAATAAAGCTTTACAAAATAATCGTCAAAAGACCTCATTTTTACAACGAAAAATCAACAAGGTTTCGGACTGAATTTGAGCTTGAATGTTCTAAAGAAGCCGAAGAAGTGTTTGTCTAAAGAAGCGGCAAAAAAATTAATAAGAATATTTCCTAAAAGCTCAAAATCTCTGTGGTAGCTTTTGTTTTGGTTCATCTTCAGTAAACACAAGAAAATATATAATACTGACTCACAAGTGTCAGAAACATCAGTTTTATACACCTTTTTGCATTAATTATTGTTAATATTACAAAACCAGTTTTGCTGCAGTTACGGTCTTTTGTCATTTCGCTGCTTTAACAGACGGCTCATCACGTGAACGTATTGTCTATTGATTGTGTTAACCACGCTGTTGCTTCGCAACTTAGACTGGAGGTTCGTTTTCAAGAACTTTCGGCTTTGCTAAGTAAAAGTGCATCAAAACGAATTTATAGCGAACTCTTAATTCGATGTTTACTTGATTCATATTTATGTAGTTTCTACTTATAATAATTTTAGAGCCAACTATTGTTGTAAATAGCGTAAGACTACATAGATTGTGTCTCACACTTGAAGGACACGTCTTTTAAGTGGGGAAATTTCACGTTTCAGATAGGCGATATGTCAACAAAGCTGCCCGGCATATATAGTCCAATTTAGTTTTAACAAATTCTCTGAAAACATTGCTTTCTCGAATTCACCAGACATTATCGACTATTAAATGTTCCGTGGGAAAGAAAGTGTACTTTTTAAAAAAGGAAAAAAGCTTTTAATTAGAGCTGGAAAAGAAAACTGTATCGTTTTTGCAATTATGCGTCATTCAATATGTGTTTTCTCAAACAATTTAAAATCTCTGCTATATAATTAGTTTTTTTAGGGCGCGTTGGAATTGACAGAAGCATTAGCATTAACTAATTGTTGCCATGTTTTAAGGAAAACGTTTAACTGTGGGTTTCAATCACTTGTATTCAGAAAGTATTTAGAAACCTTGAATTTAATGACATTACTAAATGGAAGGTTTGTGTAACCGTGCAACAACAGGCTTCGAGGAACTAGCTCATTAAGTCCAGCTTTGGTTTCGGCTGCAAGTTTCTGTCGGCCAGAAGAGGCCGGCCGGACATCAACTTTAAGCCTCTGCCATGCGACATAACACCCAGCGTTTTCATTGTATAATACACTGCAAATGCTTGAATCCATATATAGTGATCGAGATTCCGCACTGTCAAGGGTGATAGTTAGGGTGATAGTTTTTTTTTATAATCTACACGATTAAATTTTGGCTTTGGCTCAAAAGATAGTTGAAGAAATTATCTATGACTATATATATATGTAAAGCATCAACGGTATTTCTATTATGGAGCATTACCTAAAACTTAAACAGGAAAAATGGAAAACAATAAAGCAATTAAAAAGACAAATTACTTTTTTAACTGACTGAGTTTTACAATGATGCTTTTTGTATTTAGATACATTATACTAAGTGAAACTGAATGCAAGTTTGTTATCCTCAAATCGGTTCAAAAATAAGATGAACAATCTATAAGAAAACTGACTTAAGGCTTAGATTCCAGAACTAGGTTTTCCCCCTTTTATACAGCTTTGTGAAAGCCTAAAATACTTCTGTTCCTCAATTTGCAACGCGTACATGACAATTTAGACAATGTCCACATTGTTCTCCAATTTTAGGATCAAAACTCTGCCACCATTCTCAGAAACCAATAAAATGCTAAAACATTTAAGCAACAAAATTCGTGTCAACGTGCAGCCAGTGTTAGTCAGTAAAAAGATCAAACAAGAACTCAAAGCACACAAGTTTAAGCCGACCCTTGTCAACCAACAGCGCCTAGTTTATAAGTTTCACTGTGACCTGTGCTATGCAGGTTATGTTGGTTACAAAAGTCGTCACTTTCATCAATGTGTAGAAGAACACAAATACTCCTCCTCATCTATCGGCAAACATTTTCGTCACGTTCATCGCAAATGTACAATTAGTAATATCAGTAGTAACTGTGGTGTATAGTAATAGAAATAGGACAGTATCAATATTGTTATCATCATTACTGTTATCATTATCACGATCACGATAAAGATCATCATCATCATCATCATCATCATCATTATCATTATCATTTCATTATCATTATTATTACTATTACTATTAGTAGTAGTTGTAGGCTGTATTTATTAGCGTACTATAACAATACCACTATCAATAATAACATTCTAAGAATGTCGAACACGAAACTGCGATGTACTCAATATGTTCACAGCGTCTCGAAATACGTGGTTTGGCACAGCGGATTAAAATCCTAATTTATTTAATTTATTCCTATGACGTAAGAGAACGCATTGAATCCACCCTCAGTGTGGCTGGCAGATATCTAAACAAGATGTATTCTTCTTTACTTTCTTCTGAAGCAAAAGAAACTCCAAATAAACAAAAGACGTTTAGAAGTAGGAAGAGGTTCGAGGAGGGATTTGCAAGAAAATGGACAGCGTTGATACAAAAATTGTTGTGACGTAAAGCCAGAAGAACAGTCGATCCATCACCATAGCGAAGTATTTCCAGTCCTCCTGGTTCTGCTCGGTCACTTCTCGCTCCCTGACGTCATTGGCCAACACACGTATGTCCTCAGCCATTTTCTGCTCGGTTTGCTTGTGCCGCTTTTCTGCTGTGAAAGGAAAAATTGATATAAGTATGAACGTTTTCACAATGAAAAATTCACATTAACTAATTTACATTCGCTTTTTCTCTTGCAATTTCTAACAATAACAATAACAATAACAATAACGATAACGATAACGGTAACGATAACGATAACGACAATGATAATGATAATGACAATGTCTTTACTTCACTTGTTAAAAGGACATAACAAATGTTGATGATATAAAATCAATTAAACCTAATACATCCTTAAAAATCCTTGAAAGCCAGATTGAATTTCATTTATGACTTTGAAAGGTCTTTCTCATCCTTGCAGACGTATTTTTAACCGAAATCAATTGAGAACAAAATTGTTAGAGTGGAGTGGTAAGGTAACTTAACAAACTACAAAGAAGATTAAAACGTTTCTTCGTTTTGTTTCGTTTCTGTAGTGTTAGCAGATGAAGGTCGTTAGGGGGCTTAAGAAACGAGAACGGCAACGCCAACGACGACGACTCAGAAAAAATATATTTCTAGTTTGCTGTTTACTTCTTTCTGTATCTTATCAGTGTTTTACTTTCTCCGCCTT
The DNA here is from genome assembly GCA_026546465.2 of Palythoa caribaeorum. Lineage (NCBI taxonomy): Eukaryota > Metazoa > Cnidaria > Anthozoa > Zoantharia > Sphenopidae > Palythoa > Palythoa caribaeorum. The sequence goes on along the minus strand of JAOCNB020164203.1, from coordinate 2,089 downwards.
AAGCTTCAAGGACAGAAAACCATTAAATGTTCCTCCTTGGAGGTAAGCAAAAACTGACAATATTTTTGTTATCACGTCCTTCTAGTCCCAAGAACTCTAAAAACAGTCTTTTAATTTCACTTTCTGTTTTTAGCGACGACGACTTACCGGGCGCATAGTCCTCAGGTGAAGAGAATCCAGAGTAACGACGATCATGCAACTTGAGCTCATCGGGGCTAGTCAACGCGTTGTAGGCATTACGAGCGCTCATACAGCGATTGCACTGGCAGCTGGGAGATGGGAGAAAGTTTACCTGGTAGTCATACACGTATTCCGTTATAAGGCCTGCGGAGAGGGTTGGAAATAATTGGTTTTAGTTACTACGACTCAAGCTCTGGCCTTTTGTAAAAACCTTTTGACTAATTTCGCATTGCGATAAAGCATCACAGTAGCAACATTCATTACTTGTCCCATTTAAAATAATCTGAAATTGGAAATCTGATATCTAGTTTTTTGTCCGAAATCCGGATGAGGTTTGGAATTTGGAATCCAATTTCAGGAATCCAGAACACAAATTGCTGGAATACACCTCACCAATAGGTAGAATTCGGAATCCAGTCAAATGATTCAAGAATCCAAATTATTGGAATCCACTTCACCAATGGTTGAAATCCGGAATCCAGTCAAAGGAATCCGGAATCCAGATTGCTGAAATCCAATTCGCCATTAGGTAAAATCTGGAATCCAGTCAAAGGTATTCAGAATCCAGGTTGCAGAAATCAAATTCGCCATTAGGTAAAATCCGGAATCCAGTCAAAGGTATCCAGAATCCAGATTGCAGGAATCCACTTCACCAATGTTTGCAATCCGGAATCTAGAGTATTAAATCAGGAATACAAGACAATATTGTATTACCAAAACTACGCTTGGAAGATGTTAATTATTCCCCTAAATTTCTGTGTTCAATATAGGAATAACTAAAAAACTTCGAACAACCAAAACCTATGTAAAGTAGTCTTCCAAACCTTGACGTTTGCTTAGTTTTTGTAACCGGACCATGCACTACTTATTAAATAATTAAGCATCTACAGTTTTGTAAAGATTCAGTCATAAACTTAAAAGATATCCTACCTTTTCTTCTAACCTCCGGTTCATGATCATATCTTGACGCATTCGGTCTGGCAACACACAGTAGGTACCCCAACCACTGCAACACAATTACTCTGGCCCACATTGGTACCCTGGTGGTACTTCCACCAGTGCCTCTGTGGCCATAACGAAATCGATATTAACAAATGGGATAACCAATGCAACAAGTGCAATCAACGTGTTGACTCATTTTTAAAAAGCTTTTCTATAAAACCTACATCCAATACGTTTTTTTTAAATCTAGAATCGGGAATGTATAGGTTTTAATTGCGGATCCAGTTACAGGAATCCTGGGCTCAGTCGACGAAATCGCTGCATGCTAATTCATCAGTTGGAATTCTGTAGGAATTGTTATGAAGGAAATCTGAATTCTGGATGTGCACGTGTGGGATTTTTAGTATTACATAATTTTAGCCTTATATATCTAAAGAAACTGGATGTTCTTGTTCGTAGTTTATAGCTACAATCCTGCGTACCTGTAGTGTATATTTAGCACCCAGCAAGTTAGGATGAGCGAGATAGAAATCTCTCCCATGATGACGATATAAAACATCCCCAACAGTGGAATGGAATCCGAGTTGCGAGGCAAGCTTTCTCCCACCAGCTGTAGGAACACGGCCATAGCTAGCAGTACCGTGATGCTCAGCGTAATTCGTTCACCTAATAAAGTTCGTACAAAAACTCGTTTACCAACTGCTACTACAGAAACTAGGGGACTTGGTCTACTTACCTAAGCATCAACCCTTTCACCCAATCCCCTAACACATCCTCCAAGGCTATTCTTCTAACCCAACCCTCTACCAATTCTCTAACCCAACCCTCTAACCATTCCTCTAAGCCAACCCTCTACCAATCCTTTAACCCAACCCTCTACCAACCCTCTCACCCTACCCTCTAACCCTACCCTCTAACCCTACCCTCTAACCCTACCCTCTAACCCTACCCTCTAACCCTACCCTCT
>JAOCNB020164155.1:0-10053 GCA_026546465.2 Palythoa caribaeorum | reverse complement strand
TTGTACTCGGTTCTTCTCGTCTATTGCGAGTGACCCAAGTCATAAGCTTAGTTGCCTCCTGTCACCTGTTAAAAACCCGAAGTATATGCTCAGGCGCCAGAGAAACTTCTCCTTGCCTCGGTTCAAAACTGACAGACACAGGAACTCTTTTATTCCTGCAATGTGTGCAACGTATTCTCTTGATGAATTTTAACTTGAATTTATATTCCAATTGTATACTTCTACTTTTATGAAATATTTACAAATCTAATATATGTAGACCCAATAGTGTGGAAATATATTATTTTATTACGCAATTCAGTGCTGTAACTGCTATATAATATTTTGATAAACTATCTATCTATCTTCTTTCAAAATGTTGGTTTTTCCAAGTTCATGGTAATCCTTTCTAGGCATGAAACATATAAATTAAACAATAAAGCTATTCCAGAAACAACAAAATGTAAAATTAAAACTTACATAAAAGATTGAGAAATACTCCCACTAGTGTCTGCTTATAAACCATACTTTCTCAGAACCAATTCTAGTTCACTACTATTCAGTTCATTTCTTTCGTACTTCTCAAGAATTTGTTGAATCTCTTGTGCTTCTGTATCAGATACAGTGTCAAGAGCATCCCTCAGTACCCGAATCTCCATGTCGTCGGCCTTTAACCGTGCCTTTTCTTCAGTGGTGGCCATTTTCACAGCAAATGAATACCTTGCACCTAAGCATTAATTAAAGAATAAAATTATATGAAAAACTGTGAAATGTTTATAATATATTAAATATCAAATTGATGGAAATACCAACTGAAGTGAGATTTCATGTGAAAATCCAATATTTTCACATGTGAAGATAACATGTTATTGGAAAAAATTATTGTTGCTATGGTAACTCATAAAAAATGCTCCATTTGTAGCAGCACATTTAGCAGCAGCGCCTTTGTCAAATTCATTGATGTTTATATAATAAATAGAATACAATTTACATGGCCACTTGGAGACAGGAAATTTCTCTTTTCATGTTAAAAAATATTTCACTTGTTCACTCTGCTCACTTGTGAAATATTCTTCAACACTCGAAGAAAAAATTCATATTCCTGCGTGGCCTTGATGTATAATATCCTCTATTTCTCATTCACCCTTCATTAGTGTATAACATAAACATACAAATAATAATGATATAATATCAATAATAAAATGAATAATTTAATATTAATTATTTATTATTATTAGTTTATTTTATATAACATTTGTAAAGGCTGATTTAGATGGTACGATTTTTGCCTACAACCATCGCATGTAACCTGCTCGCGTCATCCTTACGACATGAGTTGTGCCATTTAGATCTATCCTACAACTCACTCAAGTCTGTTGTGTGTGTGTGGATCTGACTTACGTCGTGTCGTAAGATGACACAAGCAGGTTGCATGCGATGGTTGTAGGCAAACATTGTACCGTCTAAATCAGCCTTAAGAGATGCATTGCTAAACACTATAGTGAATATGGTAAAATGGATCTATATAAAATTATGGAGCAACAGGAAAACTACTCCCTGCTAGCATGGCACCGCATCTTGATTTGGATACAGCTGTTGGTGAAAGATGCCAAAATAGTTGGTTTGTGCATACATGTACAACCGAGCAACTACTGGATTTCCACAATGACTATGCAGCCTCAATGTTGTGCAATCCACGGCCAGTCATGTGAATGCATTTCAGTGGATTTATTTGACAAAACACTAGAGATTAGTACAAGGTAGTATATATTTGAACTGATGAGACGAGTTCCTGATTGGATACAATCTTGCACATAATTAGTTGGAACAATTTGTGTCAACAAGCACTGATCAACCGCCTTTCCCCACCTTCCCCCTTACAATGTTGGTTTAAACAGCAATGGCAAGCAAACAACATTGCATGGGGTTGGGAGGGGGCATTAATTTATAAGCGTTGGAACTATTTTGTTCTGGACTGTAGCTTATTTAAAGTAACTATGTACCATACCTCTGAATTGAAAACTGGGAGGTCGTGCAGAGTGAGGAATTCCACCATGGAAAACACAAATCCTTCCATGTTTTGGTCTGACAGCAAATATCATTTCTGGGTTGGGGCTGTCTTCATTTGCAAAGAAAATAGTTTCTCCATGAAAGTCCTCAGTCCAGTTGGGGTTGAGGTAGAGTAAAAATGTGTACTCTGTCTGGTCGTTACTGTCTCTTTTTTGCCCATATGTGAGATCATTGTGAATCTTAGTATTGTCCATATGGCGAATGTTATTGCAACCAACATCATATGGAAAACAGTCTTTCTGCCCAGACACAAAGGCAACAACTGTTTTAATGTCTTCCCAAAGAGCTGTCTTAACTATGTCTTCAACTTCAAACTGCATAATCCACTGCACATTATCAGCACTGTCTGACTCAGGAGGTGCATAGTTGTATGAGCCATAGTTAACAGCATGTGTTAATATATTGAGTTCTCTTTGATTTATAACACCATCAAAGACCATTATTGGCTTGCCGTCATCAGTTATGAATTTTCTAACTAAATAATTTGAAACATTGCACAAACGCGGCCTCTCATCAGTGGAAAGAAGTTTATGTAGAAGTATTAATGGGTGCGGAGATTCTTGCTGCTTTCTTGTGGAGTCACCTTGCTGATTTGTGAGGGTTGCAGCAGCAAAACAGACATCAATTGCCTTCATGTGTTGTTGGTTGCCAAGTGATGGAGCCTTAACTAAATGTTTTAAATCACACGGAAAAACAACTATTCTCCCGTATTTGGGATATATAGCTTTCAGTATTTCCCCATGAGAATCATAAAATAAAATCTCTCCGTACGAGTTGCGCTTCCATTTCTTCGTCAAGAAGATAATGGCCGCATATTTACATTTTAACTCAGTGTCGCACTCACTGGGCAGAATGAAGTCTCCACCAACTGCGATAATTCCATTCACTTTTAAAGGAATCAATGATTTTGCACTGAGTCTCAACTGCGAAAAAATCTTTGTTGAAATTTCCCTCCATGCTGTGCTTTTGGAAAAGGATACTGGATCGAGTTTGGCTTTCCATTGATACTGATATGGTTCACATGTGTGGGACTTCGGGCTTTCACTACAAAGTTGCGAACCAACCTCTTTAGGAAAAAACTGCCAAGGTGTTCCCTCATGTACAAATACCTCCTCTAATTTTAACAGCTCCTCGAATGTGAGGATATCATCAAAACTAGTCACATCTCCATCTGGGAAACATTGTGTCGTTTTAGCTGTTTCATGTGCATTAACACTTCCCATAAACCAAACGTTAATAAATAATTGCAGGTAAACAAACAGACGCCAGGTTAAGCTGAACGTTTCAAACTTTAAAGTGACCTTCATCTTACTTTCAACCGATTTCCTGATAAAATACAAATGCGTTAAACAGCGTAAACTACTTCGATGCCCCAAAAGTATCACATCAGTTACAATTTGCATGTTCACGGAAACTTCAATGACTGTCAATGAGCACTTCAATCAATTAATTGAAGTGCTCATTGAACTTTCCGTGAATATACAAATTATTTACGGCAATTGAATTAATATCATTTTGTCTGCGACTTACTCCTTGAAGTCAAAGGAATGGGGACGAATCGGGAGAGACTGCTGCTCCAATCTTTGTTTAACGATGAATACGAATACCGAGAACAAACTGAAACTGCCTGACATTTTTGGGCTACTCTAAATTGGTCCATAAAGTCGCAATACAAAGGCACATTTGAAGATCTTCAAAATTTTTAAACATCACCAAAAAATTTATATATTTACTATATTTTTCCTCGCTTTTAGCACGAGAACGAGGCGATTCCATGCTTTGTAACCAGGTCATAAGTATTCGATCGGTGGAAGGTCGTTCAACATGGCGGATCCGTTGTCGTTGTTGCGACAGTACAACATCAACAAGAAAGAGATCGTAGAAAGAACAGATGAAATTATATTCGACGAGTTTTCATTCTCTAAAAATGCAAAAACAAACTACCTTATTTTCAAGTAAGTTTCTGGGAAGGATAACTTATGATTTTAGTCACTTGACGCGCGTCTTCAGGAAGAAGCGTGTAGTGTTTTGTGATGTTCTTTTGGTTAACGGAATCTCCTTCTCGATTGCAGATCGCAGCCAAAAGAGTATTATACTCTAGAGTCATTGTTGTTTCTCTTAAAGAATGTCCATCTTTCTCATCCTATTTATGTCCAGCGGGCTGCGGTAAGTTCCAGAAAATACAATTTAACGTTATAGAAAATTTTTTGTTACCTCAAAACTGCGAGTCATAGACATAAACTATAAAAGTGTACGTGCGTAGTAAGTTACTAGTAAGTGATCCTGTTTTTTAGCCAGCGCCTGCACAATCACTTAAGGAGAAACATCAGAAGAATAAAGCCATGATTACAGTTGCTCCAGGCGACAAGATTGTCAGAACACGGTGTTTAGCACAACGAATAGATAAAGGGAAAAAGCGAAGCCAACATAGTATTTGAGCATTCAGTGATTCACCTATTTTTAAAAATGAGGATTTAAGCAACTCATCCAACACAGCCAATGCTGATAAAATTTGTGAGCAAGAATTTGAACAAGGATCATCTTTATTGAGCAATCCAAAACTTAGGGTTTAAAAATGTGTTGATACAAATGATTTGGGTTTGAAGGGATGTAATAATTTATTTAAAATCATGGAAATAAAATCATTTTTATATTTTTATTTTGTAATGAGTCCCACTTGATATTTTGATGGTCAAATAAAGGAAAGGGGGGAGGGGGTTACAGGAGGAAAAGCATCTCCCATATCCTGTACCCCGCACTCCTTTCTCCTATACCATTTTATAAATTTTCTTCCCCCTCCCGCCTCCATTTAAGATACTCCTGACAAACAAAGAGTTGCAAATTTTTGTATTCATCATAGGATAGGTTTAGTGCACTAAAATCTTGCTTTGCTCTTCTGTTCCATTTTCGAACGAATTATGCCACACTCTCAAGCATGTGTGCTTCATCCACTTAATAATTAATCTTCTGTTTGTTCCGACTCTGGATCATAATGAGCAAATCCCCAGGATGGTCTCCCATGTACTCTGTACACTGCCTATGCGAAATATACTAAGTCACAATAAAATGGTCTTGGACACCTTAGATCGTAAAAGGTCCTAAATGTTCTTGGGTCCTTCAATGACACTCTCCCAGGCAGATGGAGGACACATGCTGATATGAAATTTGATAATGACCCATGACATTAAAAGAATTTACCAGAAGCATCTACATTTGGGGAGTCAGGTTGGCGTAGCGGTCATCACGCGCGCCTCCCACCTCTACGAACCGGGTTCGACTCCCGGGTTCGGCACGTGGGCTGAGATTTGTCGATCTCAATCTGGCTCCAAGGGTTTTTCTCCGGGTACTCCGGTTTTCCTCCCTCAGCAAAATCGACTCCCAGCTGATTAGATCTGGCTGTGGTGCTGTGCTCCGAGGTTATGTATGGATCGTGTTCTAGGGCCGAGCGCCTAGACGGCAGCACAGTTCCTTCGGTCCGACCTCGTTGAGCTGCATCCTTTGTAATTCAGCCTCGGCTGCGAGAAAGGGTGATTAGCAAACTGCTCCTTTCTTTTCTTTCTTTAACCAATTTCCATTTCAACTATGACTAATAATTAAGAAATCAATACATCTGTATTGACAGTCTGTATTATAAAGGTAAAGTTGATCAAAGCATTGCTTGGTCTAGATCTTGTAAATTATTTTCATTCACCCTTATTTCTGAACGTTATTTTCAACCCTGTTACATTATGATTTATGCAGCTAGTAGGAACAATCTATTAGTTAAGCCATCATGATAAAAAATGAAGTTTGCGAAAAACAGTTTTTGTCTTCTTCATACAGCTGGGGCAGACATAAAGGAGATGGAGAACCTCAATATACAGAAATGTTTAGGTGGCAACTTTCTCAGTCATTGGTCTAAAGTTGCACAGTGTGAAAAGCCAGTTATTGCTGCAGTGAATGGCCATGCAGTAAGTTGTAGTGAGTGAAAATTAGGTGACCTATGATTTATTTAATTATATGAAAATAATTTTTTATTATGGGCAAATAAGTTGTAATGAGTAGTCTTCTGTAATTGTGGAAGTTACCCAATTCATATTATTTTTCACTGACTGTGTCTGAATTTCAAGTGAAGTTTTGTCACTTTTAAAATTTCAGAACTAATTAATTTTAATTCAAAATCATACTTTGTTGTTTTTTCTAGTCTGTAGATCCCATTGTACCTTTTGGAGGCAATTAAGGTATTGGAGTGGGTCCTATACTAGATTATGCAAAATATGTAACAATAGAAATTTATGCATCTTAGCCATTCAGCAGGGTCACAAACAAGTCAAAGCTACAGTAGACGGTCCATGGTTGGATGCAAATCTTTTGGCTCTCAAGTACAAACTTTGACCATGATGCAGTGCTTAACCCTTTCAGCACGAAGCAATTTATCAACATCTAACTTCTCCTTACATAACTCATAAAAAATGTAACTGGTAATGAGAAATAAGGAATTGATCAAGTGGAATAAACTGTGGAAGTTGAAAAGCCAAATTCTCCTAAATTGCTAATACTGAAAGTATGGAGCTCAGTTGGGAGAATTAACCAACATGTCATTTGTTGTGCTTGGGGCTTAAAGGGTTAAGAACCACTCTTTTCACAGTCTCCATAATGTCTACATGGCCAACTGAAACCACTGAAAACACTTTGTTATTGACACAATAACTGACAATTATAGAACAAATGTAAAGCCATTCCGCCATCAGGTAATCAATATAGATACCTTTGATTTCATTTCAAAGCCAATGACACTTATCAGTAAATAATTTAGATGTACCCCTACGAATGCCTCTTTACTGCATACCTAGACTCATATTTAATATTTTAGTTTTATTTTGTACAGAAACATGCTCAGCTGAGTTTTTTTGAGTATGACCTACAGTAGCTTTTGAGTACAACATTGCTACCATAGTTGTTGGTGGTGCCAAGTTCTCATTTGATCAACTTTGATTTGTACTGATTGTTTAACCTTTAGTTCATTTTCTCAGCTCTCATGACTGCAAAGTGTTGTAACATTTGTATGACTTTCTTTTCCATCAAAGTTGACTCAGCTTTTTTATTTCTTACGAAGTCAGTAAAATGAGTACCAGCTTCTGATGGGGGCTAACCTACGATGGATTAGTGTCCCATCCAGGGGGAGTCAATGTCTCTCATCTGTTTAACACTACAGAAACCAGAAATAAGCACTGGCTCCAGTGGGCTGCTTAGGCTTGTAAAATAATTTAGCATATAATGTGTTGACCATATTCAAATCTTTGCCACTCACAGATTTTCATTTATTTTATTATTTGATTTTTGTAGCTGGGAGGAGGTTGTGAGCTTGCTATGATGTGTGATATCATCTATGCTGGACAGAAAGCAAAATTTGGTCAACCTGAAATTCTTTTAGGCACAATTCCAGGTTTGTAATTTAATTTACAAATAAATTGCATGTGTTTAGCATAAGATTGTTTGAAAAGTGCATTATAGAACTTGAAAAAAATGTGTAGAACTGTCCTGTTATGTACTTTTGTAACTTTTCCCATTTTAGTACCTTTTTTCTCCTCGCCTTCTCTTATGTTTTCACATGAAAAACATGAAAGAGCATCTACATATGGATCATTATTAATTTATTATTATTATTATCATTATTTATATTGGAGTATCAACTTGCAAATAACTATGGAAGAAATATTCTTGAGCTCACAAGCTTTTTTTTCTCAGAAGAAAAAACTTCTGAGTCCCTAAAATTAAATGTGAATTGAACCCATGACCCTCTGATTACCAGTCAGGCACTCTACCCACTGAGCTATATATATTGTAGGAACTCACATAGGGAATAGGTCACATATAACTTGGTTCTTGAGATGCAACAAGTAAATGTCCTGCTAACTGCTAGGTTAGAGAAAAAGAAGCTTGTGACAACAAGAATATTCCTTCCATACCTAATTATTATTGTTATTATTTGTGCGTATACAAGGTGCGGGTGGAACTCAGCGACTTGCAAGGGCTGTTGGAAAGTCTCTGGCAATGGAAATGGTGCTGAGTGGAAATCCCATAACAGCTGACGAAGCACTAAGGGCAGGTGAGACAAAGTTATTCTTGCATTCACTGTTTTATTTTGTTATCCATTATTGATTCACCGACTGCCCCATTACCATTATCTCTGTTACAAAGATGTCAGCCAGTGAGAAATGAAAGCAGCAAACATGAATACAGTACACTGATGGTGCAATGTGCTCCAGCAGCAGATGATAAGATACAAAATCAGGCTGTAGGAAAGACAGTCAAATAGAAACCATGTCTCTACAGATACACTCATACAAGCACCTACATTATTTTGTATATGATGCATAAGAGACTGTGACTTCCATATGAAACTAACCAGCCACATCAGGATTGTCACGGTCTCAAACAATAACTAGGATGTATATTGACTGTCAAAGACCTACCAATATATCTCATTACAATAAAATTTGGATATCTACTTATTATTTATAGGTAATGCATAGGAAACTGGACAGTTTATTTCCAGTTGATAACAAACAGTATAGCTGAAAAGAGAAAAAAAGACATTGATGAAATTAAGTAGAAAGACGTTTTTTTTGCTGTGTTTTAGGACTTGTGAGTCGTGTATTTCCGCCAGAAGAAGTAGTTGATCATGCCATCAAACTTGCAGAGAAGATTGCTTCGCATTCAAAGTTGGTTGTCAAGATAGCAAAAGAATGTGTCAATGCAGGTAAAACAATGTTGTGATTATTGTGAAGGATTTTGCACTGCAGTTATAAGCAATAATTATTGTGTTATGATATGATCTTCATGGTTATAAACACAATTTAAATTGTGAAAGAGAACCCTGAAAAAACTTTAGGCCTCAATGGGATTTGAACCCGTGAGCTCTGCGACACCAGTTACCAGTGGAGTGCTGTAAGGAACTGTAGCCACATTTGTACATTTATGCCTTGAAGTTAAACAACGATTATTGTGAAGTATATTGTACCGTGGTTAATTCGTGGTTCCTACAGGTCCTTGAAAACCTGGAAAGTCCTGAAAAAATAGAAATTCAAAATCCAGGCCTGGAAAACCTGGAACATTGCTATCAGTCCTGGAAAATTTGTTTATTTCTAACCTGTGTGGCAGCCGGCCAAAGCTCTTTAAACCCTCAATATATTATACCAGAGGTACAGAGTGTTTGCGGCAAAGGCTACTTATTTCTTAGACTGTTTTTTTTAATAAAATACCTATTCGTTTTCATAGTGAGGCCACAAATCCGGTATAAATTCATGTGAAATTCTTTGCATCGCTTCTTATTCTGGAAATAAAATTGCAGGAAATGGCAACGTATTTTTTATTTGCTTTGTTTGATGTTACAGTACAATGGTTTGTTTAGTTTTTAGGGTTCTTGATTTTTGTAAATTTAGTTCTTGAAAGTCCTGGAAAAGTCCTGGAATTTTCTTTGACTAAATGTATACGAACCGTGGGCTATATGCAATGATATGATCTTTGCAGTTACCAATGCGAAAGAGAAGCCTCAAAACAATTTAGGCTTCGACGGGATTCGAACCCATGACCTCTGTAATAGCGAGGCAATTGCAATGCACTTACCATCTGAGCTATGGAACCACATCTGTTGGGAGCACTGCCAGGTCAATTCTAGTAGGTCCATTTATGCCTTAAAGTTAAATAGCGATTATTTATTCCAAACGCCAATAAAAGGTTAAAATATTAAAATGGGATAAAAGTTTTTAAAAAGTTAAAACAAACGTTTTCAACTCTTTGAGTCATCTTCAGGTTAAATTAAAACTTCACGGAACAACGCAGTTATATACAGTTAATAGATGTTAAGTTATCCCCGAGGGGAATAGTTAGTTAGTTTATTTCCTTCTTTCCTGGTGCAGGAAAATAGGGCAAGAAGTTCGGCTATGCCATCCGCGCCTCTCGAGAGCGGCCGTCCTCGCCTCGCTCCAAGATGTTAGTCCTAGCTGTTGTCTTTCCCTCTCG
>JAOCNB020164091.1:0-10054 GCA_026546465.2 Palythoa caribaeorum | reverse complement strand
TGGCTTAGAGCTCCAGCTCCAGATAGAAGTTTTGTAAGGGAAGAGCTTCTAGTTGTACCTAGAGATACTGAATTACCACCATCATCTATACTCTAATGGCTCTGTATGTATACCGTCTTCTAATACTCGTCTTTTATCATAATAGGCTGATAAGCCTAACTTATTCTGAATATAGGTTTTCATTATTCCATCTCTCATTCTAAATCCTCTATTTTCTGCTCTGTCTTGGGAGCCTTCTAAAACTTTCTTATATCTTCCCCATGTTAAATCGTTGTATCTCTTAGACATACCTTTAGAACTATGTTTTGGTTTACCGTTGTTAGTATCATCTATGTAATAACATTTGCTACATAGAGCTATAGCTCGATTTCCTTCAAATTCTTTCTTAAATAATCCTGGAGTTCTTGAAGAAAACTTATCCCAAGCTAACCATTCTTTTTTGTGTGTTTCAAAGTCTTCTCTTAATTCTGGTTTAATTACGTCTTCTATTTTATCTGCTGATAGTGCCAAATAGTTTGAATCAGTGTCCATCTGGATCAATTCAAAGTCTCTTCTAGATATATATTTATCTAGGAAATCGTAGTAAAACTCTAACATTCTAAGCTTAGCCATTTGTAATACAACAATTCCTATCTGGTAGGTTCTGTTAATAACTACTCTTTGTTTTCTTTTCGTTATTTCATAGGCAAGACCTATTTCTTCTAAATCTTCAAACCAAGGACTTCTAAGAGCTCGATCTAATACTTTTTCGTCAGATGTATATTCAACTTTTGTTTGTTTTTCAACTCCTTCTATAAATTTACCATAACAACTGTTCCCTAGAAGTTTGAATACAGTAGCAAAGATAGCTTTCTGTGTGTCACTGTCACCCTCTCTTCTAGCCTCGGTTACTTTGTTAACAAATCCTGTAAATAATTTAGAAGGATTATAATCAATCGTACGATAAACAGCAGTGACAACTAATCCGTGTTCAAGATACCATTTCAAGAGTGGAGCATAAATTAACATTTTCTTAGCTGATAAAACTCCTACCAGTTTTCTTTGATTAGCAGTTCTAGATCGACCTGTTCTTTTAAGATAATCTAACATCTCTTTTGAAACTTCATCTTCAGATATTTCTCTATTCTGAAACAAGGGTGCCATTTCTTCAAACTTTTTCCATAAATATTTTGGTACGGAGATATCTACTTCAGCAAAACCAAACCATCTATTGTGAAAGAGATCGTTCAAGAACTTCTTTACAGTTTTAGACCAATGATTTACTATACCAGGACCCGTTGGCATATCACCTAGAAATGTGCTTAGGTAAAGAGCATTGGCATCAAAGCCTACAATACGTTGACATAACTTAGCTTTATAATATTGATGACTCCTTATCTTTGTCACTCCAGCTTCATGGTATCTAGTGAAGACAATACTTGGTCCTCCTGTAAGACTATCTTTTAACATTTGATAAGCTTCTATATTTGGAGGATAGAGTCTCTCACACTCAGAAGTCTTTAAGATATATCTCATAGCAACTCCTGGTAAAGAAACACAGTCTTTTAGTATATCAATTCCAAAATCTGTATAGAAATCTTTCATTTTCTGAAGTGCTTCTAGAAATGGTAAAACATCTAGATTATTATAATATTCCAACCAATCAGCAAATGATTTCATATTTCTTTCTTTGAATACTTTCTTACAATTTTTCCATTCTGACAAAGACAATGTAAACCCATTTTTCAACTTGGAGTACCAATGGAGATAATCTGGTAATCCTTGGAAAGCTAATTTATTAACAGAATCAAACCACTCATATGGAAACCAAGATTTAGTATATTGACATCCATAGGCTTTAACCCAGGCATCATAGGAAACTCCTGGACGTACATAATTAACAATATCTAAGAACTTTAGATCTGGTGTCGTCATAAATATAATATTATTTGCTTTTTTGCCCACAAATACAGAATCTTTAGACTGACACATCTTTTCAACAAAATAGTTTCTAATAAGATTAAGATCATATTTTCCAGAATTAAATCCAACAACGGGAACTTGGTTAATCCATTCTAAAATCCAATCTCTTTGTTTCTTAACTATTAATTTAACATCATCTGGTAAATATTGTTCTCTCATTTTGTTTCTTATTTTTTCTGCTAGAATTTTTATAGTGTCAACGAATTCTTCAACTAACTTTTTAGGATCAGAATTTTGTATATGAATTGGTTTTGGTTCTATGGTTGATCCTACAGAAACAGAAATAGGAATATGTTGATTTTCAAAAGTTAAATCTTTAGTAGGACAACTCGATTTACTTTTATCAAAATAACACTCAAAATCATAAACAATAGCATGTGGATAAGTTTGATGACAAACCTCGGGAACTTCAGTTTTCCAATGTTTCTGATCATGTTCCCAAAGAACAACTAGACGATAACCAGCTTTTCTAATAGCTTCTTCGTAGTGCTGAGTTATTTCATAAGCTTTTTCCAAAGATATACCATGTCTTAAATTAGGAATAACCTTGTCTCTTCCCTTTGTTATACATTTAGGACAACCATGCCAGTAGCATCCGTTAAATTGAAAGACAGCATTAGTTTCACGACAGTATCCATCTACTGGAATCTTAACTCCAGCAGCTTCTATGATTCTCTCTCCTCCATGTCCACAGACTGCATGGTGAATATGAATTCGTCTTTTGTTTGATAAATATTCTAACCATTTAATAGCCTTAATACTATGACCATTTTTAGAATGAACATAGAATGCTCTTTCATAAGCAGATAGAGGTTTAGTAATAAATTCATTAGGACATTGAATCTCAAGTTTACCTCTTTGACAAATGTTAGCGTGTCTATATAAATTTATAACTTTAGTAAATCTAAATTTACAAGTAACACAAACAAATTCTTTGCTTAATTTTTGAATATTCTTGATATAAAATGCGTGTTCTTGATAGATTCCAATAGTCATCTGGTCTTGGTAAGCCGCTGGTAATCTGATTAGACTCCATTCAATTCTATCACCATAGATTTCTGGTTCATAGACTCTTATTCCTATTTTGAAACATTTCTCAATCTTTTCAACAACATCTAAATCTACTAATCCAAATATTTTACATTTATCTCTTAATTCTTTTGCTTTTTCACAGCATCTATCTGGTCTAGATCCATAGTAAACAGCTAGACAACGAAATAAACAAAGATAGTCATCATAGCTATCCAAGGCTATTATATCTTTTTTATTTCTTAATATATCAGGAAGTTTTCCATTACCTAACAATACTTGGTTTTTATCAAAGATAACTTTTAAATAAACTGTCGTAAAATTTATAAACCTCCATTTAGTATTAGGTCTTTCTATGTCATCTAAATTTAATCTTTCATTTTCTTTTTCTTCTAACCAATCAATAGAATTTTTAATCAAGGTAAATCTTGGTGATAAGTCTTTGTTTCTATAAAATAATATCTCTTCATCATTTTCAATATTTCTAAGACGATAAGAATAGGAATATCTCAAATAAAAACTTGTTGATACTTTTTCTTTCAATTTCTGTTTTATTAAGTCAACCAAATTTTTATCAAGATTATTAAAGAACCTCCACTTCAAATAACGCCTAGCTTTATATTCCCTAAACTGTTCCAGTAGTCTTGGTCCTTGATCTATAATTTTTCTTGCTAATGATGATAAATCTCTCTCATTTAATATCTTGTTAATAAAATCATCAATATCCTGGTCTGTTAATCTTGGTGGAGGTCGAGGAACAGGAATTAAGCTCTTAGTTCTTACTTTTGGAGTTGGAGTTTTTTTTATGTCAAAAGACTTTGATAATGCACTAAGCGAAGCAGTATACGTTTCCTGGGATATAATCCCTTTGAGTAATAAATCATTCAAATTTTGGACGGCTTGATCCATATTTCTGAACGATAATCCTATAGGGTCAATTCTCTAACAGAGATTTCACCTTTTTTTAAGATAAATTTTTTGATTCAAAGATATCAAATATAAATAAATCTTTTTTCTCTAACAGATAAATTTTTTTGATTTCTATCAAAGGTATCAAATATATATAAAACTTTTTTTTCTCTAACAGATAAATTTTTATTTTTACCTATTTTGTTTCTATAGAATATATTAATTTATTTCTACCTATTATGAATATATTAGTGTTACCTGAGTAGTATGAAGGGAGTCAATAACAATACCACCTAGTTTTTAGCGAGGACATTAAAAAATGGCCGAGCTAAAAACTAGGTGGTATTATTTTGACTCCCTTCATACTACTCGATGAGTTTCGACAGTGTAATCAATTACCTAGCTTATTTTAAAATCAGTAGATATAGGTTTGAGCGCTAGCCCTGATCAGGGAATAAACTAAAATTTTGTGGTCGGAAGAGTGTCAAAAGCGAAAGCATTGCTTATATGTTAAATTACAAAAAAAAAATGATACTTTGGTCTTCTTCTTGGTTTTAAGTACTTACAAATGTTTTGTTTATTTTACTCAGGGGTCGGAGGTCGTGATATTGTTGAGGATGTGCGAGAAAAATTTATTGAAAGACCTCGTGGTAGACGCCCAAGATTTTACCAATTTAAGGTGGAATATTACGATCGAGTACTGCCAGACTCTTTAGGTCAAAAGGTTGGAGAGGGTGAGGTTATCCTCCTGACGAGAAGGCATCCCACCAATGGTATGTGTGCTTAAGGTTAAAAGTAATAATCCCTGTCGTTTGCAAGTTAGTTAACTCGATACTATACTGCCGTGACTAGAATTTTTGCCAAACTACGTTCTTCTAGATGAACAATTTCCATGTACGTCCATGTCCATGTCTATATCTCTATGTCAACGTAGATGACGATGACAGGCAACGGCGACGACAGCAATGGTGATGATGATGGCGATACCAATATCTGGATTGATAGCGGTAGTGGTAATGATGATGATAAACATGAAAAGTTAGACTAACTACACTAGGATAATCAAATAAAACAGTTTTCTGGTATCTCCTTTCATCCAAGTAAAGTTTAAATAAATATACAAATCAAAAATAACAAATATCGAGAACGACAGAACTTAAAATAAATCACAAGAGATACAACCGTTAAAATCAAGTTTTCCAAAACCCTAGAAAGACGCCGTGAAGAAGACCATTGAAATTAATCTTTGAGATATAAGTACAGTTGATGTAATGAATGCTTGTGATTTTCCACCGGTAGCCAATGAACTATCAGTGAATTTTTTTACTTGTATACACTGAAGTGTTATTGTTTTACTAATACAGGGATGAAAGCTCCTGGCCCGAGGAAAACGTGGAGGCAATATGGTCTTGACTTGGATTTTGAAACGTGGGGAATTGGGCCCGAATTGGAAGCGTGGGAAGTGGACAAACTAACTGGTTGTTGTTGCGAATGCTGCCATTGCTCCCCTTGTGGTTTTCTAACGTCTCCTCTTTGTGGAGTCTTTCCAAACCATTCTACGGCCAATCAGTTTATGACACCGGCCATGTTTACCGCGTATCACAGAGAGGGATATCGAGCATGCGTGGAAGCAGAAGTCGAAAAGTTCTTGGAAAATGCTGAAACTACTGATGACAGTTTTAACAAGCCGTTAAACGTTCAGCCTTTTTGACAAAAAAAAGAAGGAATGAGATAAAAGGGATAAAATTGAATTAAACAACCACTTAGTTGCACAATGGGAAGGAATTTCAAAACACGCACTAGCAACTGTAATTAAATAATTTCATTTCATTTCGAGTCTTGTTTACCGTAACCAAAAAAAGTGAGCTCGCTAACGCTGTAATGGAAGAGATCAAAAATTTGGATCTTGGAAGGACTCCACATAGGAAGGAGATTCCAAATGTTCCCGAACTGTGGCTGAGTAAATGAGAAAAGGAAATAATTATCTTTTTAGCGTAAAATACCGAGTATAAGCAGCCAAACTCAAGAATGATTGCAAATAAGCTTAGTTAATTTAATATGGTGCGGGAAAGCGAAGCGGAGCAGTAAAAGTCGGGTCACTATCAAGGTCCACAGTTTAGAACTCTTCCCAAGCACGTCATTGGTGAAGTGTTACTGTTTGAACTTTTGTACGTTTTACTGGAAAAGATAGAATCCAAAAACCGTTGTAAAATCGAGCAAATCTAATGTATTATAATCGGAGAAACTTACCCGACTCCACGGGAGCTGGGCCTAGTTATTACGCAACAGTCTTTAGTTATTATGCAACAGTTATTACGCAATGGTGTTTATTTCTTAGGTAATACTAATAGTATTTAGTTATTACGTAATAGTATTTCGTTGTTACGCAGTAACATTCAGTTTGTTTGTAATCAAACAAGCCACTAAATATGAATGCGAAAATCTTTCATAACATAATTTGCCAAAGGCATTTGAAGCTGAGACCAACCCGAACATCGAAATTGTTATCTCTAAAAAAATATTAAAGTATGAAACCACTTAGTCTGAAATGTTTTGTTGAGCTCTCAAGTTCCCTACCGTGGAATTTCTAATAATACCCTGGATTTACTGAATTAGTTTCTTCAATGGAAAAAGCTCCTCAGTATTTATGTAAAGAAAATTTTGCTGTTGTCTGTCTTTTTACACGAATTGTAAACCATTAAATAAAGGGTGCCAAATACATGAAATGTTTGACGTTAACACATCGCTCAAATCACCTTCAATACAGCCACATTTCTATCAAATAGATGGTTAATTAAACTTGTAAAATATTTTGTCAGAAAGTTGCTTCATGTGAACGTTAATGATAAGGCGAGGTGCGCATTTCTTTAACTAAAATGGAATTCAGACTTCACAATAAAACAAATTAAAATTAGAAAAGCATTCCATCCACCGCGTTTTTAACAACAAGGACATGCCTGCATTTGTGGAGACTTGTTTTTGGCGTAATGTAAATGGATCTCTCAAGCTCCTCGCAGATAGCAAATCTTCTTGAATGGCCAAACACATTGTTCAATTCGAAAGATTTAGGTGGTTTCTCAGACTGCGAACTTTCTAATATAGTTCCAAGCTTATTCCAACCTTTGTCATCTAGCGTATCACTTTCATCAGTAAAATTGTTGGTATCATCTAGTAGCCTGTTGTAATGAGATAAGCCGTTAACTTCAAATTTCCTAAAGACAGTGAAAAGAAATCTCTTCTTGTTTTTTTTCTTCAGCAAGTAAGCCATGACTTGTGAATTTTCCAAGTCGAATATTTAACAGAGCAATCCTGTATTTGACGACTTCCACTGAGGTACGACCCTGTTTTATTACAAGCTATAAACGATGGTATTAACGTACACAACTCGATAGTATGCAAAAATTGACATAATGATTGTATATAAATAAAGCTAGGATATAAAAAGACCATTACAGTATAGTTTAATACAGCTGCTTTCAGTACGTCAAGACTTGTTTTTTTAAATTTGCTGAGCTGCCAAAATTAATAGAACCTTACAACTTCGAATTAAAGTGCACTGCATGTTAATCAGTTGGGAATGCTGTCTAATCAGACACAACTTGAGCTAATTAGTTCGTTAGAGTGCATATTAAAGATATTCGACCATCTTTAAGTTTTTGTTGAGTTCAAAATAGACGTTTACGTAAAGTTCCCAATAACAAAAATTACAAGTTACATAATAATTTTTGTTTAGTGATCGGTCTATACTTATACGAATGTTCACAGTTTATAATTTGTGACATCTTTAACAATAAAGTTTTTTTAGTTTTTTCTTGTCTACTACTGGTAATGAAAAACGATGTTGGCTCCGCTGTTGTCTAAAACTTAACTTTTACCTTAATTACATAAACACCAAAATTGATTTTTTTAGAAGAATGGCTTATTTTGGTTATCTGACCTTGCCGTCAAAAAAACTTTCTCATACTTCTTTATCTATTTAAGTAAAAAAAGCAAAGTAATGCATTTATCTACATCTACATTTTAGTAAGTCGGTAAAAAAATCGTGAGATATCACACCAACTGTAAAATAAAGAATAAATATTTTTAAATAATATTAATCCGATGGAAATATTAAAAAAATTAAAATCTATTAAAATTTGAATAAAACTAGTGGAATGGAATATTAAAAACTATTAACTAATCCAGATTTGAAACTATTCAAGGACGTTGCATTTACAGTGTCCGAGGGAAGAGAGTTCCATTCATTGACTGATTGAGTGAGACGAAGAAACACTTAACTGCATGATACATCTTTCTTTACCCTAGGAACTATAAAATTAAAATCATGGCACCCACGGGTCTTCTTTCAAGACGTAATTTTGCAGGTTGGAATAGTATCCTGTGAAATATTTAATCTTCTACAAACTTTTTCTCTCAGAAGAAAAAACTTCTGAGTCCCAGACGGAAATTGAACCCATAACCCTCTGATTACCGGTCAGGTGCTCTTCTCACAGTATATAATTTGAACCTGCAGAATTACACATCATATTTATTAACTTATGTATTGAGCTTAGCAGTTAGCAGGACGTATAACCAGTGCAACATCTGCCAGAAACAAGTTAAGTAACTCATCCCCCACGTGAGTCCCTGTAGCTCAGTGAGTAGAGCATCTGACCGGTAATCAGGAAGTCGTGGGTTCGTTTTTTTCTTCTGAGAAAAAGAAGCTTGTAGAATTCGAAGATTTTAAAAAGGTTTCACACGATATCAATATAGGTGGTTTGCATGTGACGTCATCAATATGCTAACCTCCAAATTATAAACTCCGCGCAATTGCATATGCGGCTTTGATATCTCTTTTGCTCCCCTGAACAGATTTTCACCCACAAATTTTATTGCTTTTATTCAGTGTTTCTGAGATATTGATAAAGCGATTGGAGTCATGATCACGCAACTCAAGTCACATAATTTGAAGAGTTAAATTTAGTTCAATATTTCAATGTTTGCACCTTTCATTGCAAAAGAAGTGAAGATAAGTAAATATCTATGTTTATCAATGACATTTTCGTTATTATTCTTGCCAAGTGTTGGCTTTTGCTGAACCTTGTAATTTGGCGGCCATCTTGGTGTACCATTATATGTATGTATAATTTGTTGTAAGAACCGCACACATTCATTCACTTATATTTCGGTTTTAAAATACTGTATCTGGTTAAAACTTGGCCAAGTTACAATTTTTTTAGTGCTCTTTCAGAAAAATATAGTTTGGATTTAGGTAAATGCATTAAAAAGAAGTATTCCCTTAAGTGCAAACTACCTATTATTCATAATTCATGGACGTACTAAGAATGAGAAGAGGAAAGTGGGCTGTTCAAAAACCAAGCTTTATAATCTTCCCTGTCTTAGATTTTGCTCTACCATAGTGCAACATATTTTCACACAATTTCGGAATACGACAAATGAAATGACTTTGCGTCTTAATTCTGAAATTTTTTGAAAAAAAAAATCACCTTTCGAAAAATAAAAACATAAATAGCTTTAAACCGCAAAATATAGTTTGCAATTGAAAATCGAACCCGAAGGGCTACTCAATAAGCAAACCGTGTTGTGTTGCTAATAGTTTATAATTATAGGGTGTTTATAATGACTACAGATACACGCTTTTGTTATAAGAACAATTATTAATCAAGAACAAGCTCGGGCTAAGGCTTGATTACTAGTAAAGTTTTTCTCGTAGAAAGTTGACTGAAACCCCAAATTTATTTCAGTAGCACAGCAAATAACATAAAAAGATTGGCTGTAATCTGAGCCCTAAAGACTGTTCAACAAACAATGAAAGTAGTTCGCCTCCTAATTCAGTCATACAATATTATGTTGTACGAGACGTTTCGTTTTCTATTTCGTTTTTCAACAAAAACCGCTTACGGAAATAAGAACAAATTAAGAATAAATTGAGGCTGAAGTCGCAAAAAATTTTAAAAACAAAACCTTAGTGTTTCAAAAAAGCGCGTAAACACAATACTGGAATAACGTATTACACGCATTTTTTATAAGAACAATAACAACGAGGCTCAAATTTGCCAAAATTTAAGAACAATTTAAAGAACAAGCTCAGGCTGAGGCTTGATAGCTAGGAAAGTTTTTGTGGTAGAAAATTGACTAAAACTTAGCGATACAG
>JAOCNB020163995.1:0-10054 GCA_026546465.2 Palythoa caribaeorum | reverse complement strand
AACGAAGCGACGAATTATTCAATCGATATGAGGACATTCTTGGGTCTTAACGATGGTAAATAGCCTCAAAATAGTCTGCAAATACTCTAGAAATCTTACTATTCAATAGAAAAACTTGTTTTGAATAAATTTTTGACTAAATATTTCACTATTGTGCGGGATTTTGTGAATTGTGCGGTATTGTGCAGGTTTGACCAAATTGTGCGGTCCCGCACCCGCGCACCCTGTCAGAAGCCCTGCTTTGTAGAGCAAATTTTGTTCCTTTTCCTGTAGAAGGTCACATATGGGTTTAGGTATCAACAGTTTAAAACAGACACACTATATCATTTTGATGAAAAATACCCCAGAAGGTATACAGTAACCTTTATAGTACCAGCTAGCATTATAAGCAACTGTTTTGTTATCTACTACAACATAGAGCATGGAAAACAAATCCAAAAAGATTTACAAAAAGTCTGAATTTTCAGGACTTAAATCTTTGTAACAAAAATTTGATTTGTATGAAAATAATGAGCAGGGTGCAAAATTTCAAAGTAAAACTGGTCAAAGCAAACCAAAGGTTATTTTGCCCAGTAAAACTGTTAAAAATCACAAAAATACAACCTATAGATCCAGTTAAGTTTCAGATCATTTGTGGAAAATTATGAAGTGATGAAATGTTTTATTTTATTGTTACAGATTCTTGTATACTATACTTGTAAAAATTCCCTGTGTTTATCTTGAGTTTTGAGAATCATCGCATACCTTCCAAGTTTTAGTGTGGTCAGTGCTGGTTATTCAAGTATCAAATATGCAAGCCTTCTAGATCCCCTGGAAAATTTTGAAAATTGGGCACTCTAAAAGGCCATTACCTGCATTTTGAGACCATTTTGTAGCAAAATTGAGGGCTGCTCTTTGGCCATTTTTGTCCCATTATTTGAAATTAAATCTTTTAAAAAGATTAGGTAGAAAATGCAGCAATGTGGTTTTTTGTACAAGCCTGGCGGGTCGGTGGGCTTAAATGATCATATGTGGGTCAGATGAGGGTCACTTGGGAGGTATGTCATTGTAGGTTGAAGATCATAAATAATTGTAAATATTTAAAATTAATTAATATTTTTGAATGACCATAAAGAGGAAAAAATTCCAATTTGGAATCCTGTAGAGATAAGGACACTCCATAGTTATAAAATGTTATTTGAATCTTTTTTCTGCAGCTCAGTGAATCATTCAAATGTGGATGTTGAGAAAGAGTTACAGGAACTGCAGGTATAGTAAACATTTTTGTGATGTTTTAGTGTACTATTAAAACAGTAAGCATGGGTGGCAGAACTGGGGAGGCCAAGTGGGGGGAGAGGGGTTAGGGCACTGAATCCCCCCCCCAATAATTTGGTTGGGGGCCAGCCCCCCGCCCCCCCCCAATAAGGGGGGAGGGGTGATTACAACTTCCATTGTACCCCCCATGATTTTTTGTTTGCCTCCACCACCCATGAGTAAGTACTTCCAGAGAACAACTGTGTAACTAAAAACTGCACTGCTCTCAGCAAATCAGAATCAACAATTTTTTTGTATTATTAAAATGTTAAAATATGTAGCTAAATGTTTGTTTTATAAAGTATTCTATAACACAAAATTATATAAATTATTATCATGAAATTAATTTTGCAGTCTTGTTGGATGGATGTTCGACATGTCGTTAGATGCGTATACAGAGAAACAGGAACATGTCTTGGAGGTTTGTTACATTTCCTAGGTATATCTATGTAGTTTCTTAACCCTTTAAGCCCCAAGCACGACAAATGACGTGTTGGTAAATTCTCCCATCTGAACAAGCAGTTTGGGAGAATTTGTCTTTTTAACTTCTACAGTTTTTTCCACTTGATCAATTTCTTATTTCTCATTAGCATTTTTGTATGAGTTATGTGAGGAGAAGTTAGATGTTGATAAATTGCTCTGGGCTGAAAGGGTTAAGGGTTTGCAATCCAGACAGGGTTTTCCTAGGGTTCGTACCGGTCATGAAAAACCAGGAAAGTCATGGAATTTTACAATTTCATATTTGATGAAATTTTGTGGGCAAGTTTTGCAGGAATCAGATTGTCTTTGCGCTGTTTTTTCAAATGTTTTCAGTGAAAAAGGATTTTGTCTGCAGTGTCCTTTTGAATATTGCCTTGCGCTGCTTGCAACTATAATTTAATTGAATTGTGGCTGACTTTCACTATAAACACACTGTCTTATCCATTACACTGTGGATTACAACTTGGTTTGAAATTTACTGATCATGTGAAAGCACATCAGAAAAGTCAAAAAAGAAAAAACCATGAGGAACTGTTTATTGAACATTTTGATTTGCTTTCTATTTTAATGTGTCAAAATAAAGCCAACCAAAACATGGGAAAAAAGAGTTTGAGATTGAATCAGTTCCCAGGCCTATGTGAGATTATTGTTTGGAACATTTAGTTCCATTATCACCGAAGTCCATTTTGAATGGTTTCACAGCTTTCTGTCTAGAAATTTGAGTGAAATTCCTTTTTCAAGAAAAATTTCATGAATATTTACCGTTTTTCAAGGTATTTCACATGTTTTCTTGAATGTGGTGGATTTACCTGTATTTCTAGGCTCCGGGAGAGCGTGAAATTTCAGAAGCCCTGCCCTTACATAACTCAAACAAAACTGGTAACAAGGAATAAGGAGTTGATCAAGAGAAATAATGTGTACATGTAGAAGTTACAAAGCAAAATTCTCCCAAACTGCCATTATGGAAATTATACACAGTGCTTGGTTGGGAGAACTACCAGTATGTCATTTGTTGTGTTTCAGGCTTACAGGGTTAAGAATAGATATGATTAACTGAAAATCAGTTTGAAGAAATGAACAATGATCTGTGTTTCAATACAGCTAAATTGCTCAGGTTTCAATATTAATTAATTTTGTGTTACCCTTTTACTCTAGATGGTGATGAAGCAATTAGAAACACACTGGATGAAAATAAAGTCAGACCGAGAATTGAAAGGTGAATTAATTACTGTCTTTCATAGGGTCCTTAATGAAATAAATTACGAGATGCTGAACTCCTGCCTTCTCTCAATGAAGATACCATATTGTCAGTTTGAAATGCTTTAGTTTTTGCAGACTTTTTGTCACTCCTGACCTACTTTTGATAATTTTCATTTCCTTTATACCTCAGGTGTGTTATCATTGAATATGCCTTGTCCCCCCTCCGCCCCCACCTTTCCCTTCCCTTGTAAAACTTTTTTGTGTGCTGGTAACAGATTCGTGAAATAGAAACACTATACTGTATTTATAATTATATTCTAGAAAGTTAGCATGTTTGTACCACTCAGTATGCACATCTCCCTTTAAACTGTTTATTTTGTTGACATTTCACCCCCTGTCAAGACATGACCTGCAATAGATTAGTATCACATACAGAGGATTCAAAGACTCTTATCTGCTTGACACTACAGAAACCAAGATATTTTAAGATCCCAATATTTCCTAAGGGCAGAAAAATATTACTAACAGCTGCTAATCTAGGCTAGTAAGCCCTCATGTGATACTAGCTTGGACCCACGAACTACTATTACCAAAGTATGAAGGGGGGAGGGGTGGGGGCAAGTTTCAACAACAACTGTAAACTTGTATGTTGTGTTTAACATGTAATTTGGATAACGTAACTTTAAAGGTTCATATCCACCCACTACTGACTACTCACCTTAACCTGGCATGTGCAAGAAACGTTTGATCGTTAATGCTTTATTCATTTTAAGACATCATTTCAAGAATCTTTAAAAAGAAGAAGTGGCCAAACAAAGGAAGTTAAAAGATAAGATTGAACCAAAGTTTTTTGTGAAAAGTTATGAGCAACACTTTTGATTGATTTCAAAAGCTAGTAGCTTGTCAGGCTAGTACATGACTTTCTTTACTAGCACGACAGCAAATTTTACTATTCCCAGGCGTCAGGCTAGTGGATTTTTTCACCCTTGATCCTGACTTATCCTGGCATATTTGACATGTTTTGAAAATATATTCAGTTTTCTCACATTAAGTTTTCTTGGTTTTAGTAAAAAGAACAAAATCTCTAAAATAAAATTTTAATCAAGCAGTTTGCCTGTAAGAGTTTGGAAAAAATTAGGTTAGTGTCATGTTTCATATAATAGTTTACCTGTCTGTATTAATCAAATATAATTATTATCTGATATCAAAACTAGGTTAATGTCAAAAGATCCGCATCAACTGTTTGAAAGACTAGAAGATCAAATATGGTAATATTGCCCTTTATATCTTTAGATTTTATTTGTACTGAGAATACTAAGTACTTCATTCTGAATGAGTTGTTTGAAAGTATCTTTTTTAGTATTGATTTTTGTTTTATGTGGGTGGTTATTATTTTATCTTAGTAGTAATTTTTGGGGGTGGGGTGGGAGAAGTGATAGTGCGCCTACGCCCTTTTGAGCTGAAGCCAACTTTTTTCAAATCCTTGAGTTGTATTTCTTGAACAATTTACTTGTCTTTTGCAAACACTAAATGCCATTAAAGACCTGTTTAGACACTGAGACATATCCAGGTATTCTTGAATCCACACTTTTTCCTTTCCGGATTTGGCTTCCCCCCACAGGTATCTGCACAAATCCAATGAATCCACAAAACAAATTTAGTACTTTTTAAATCTCGCCAGAGTGGAAATTTTTAAATTCACTGCAAATTCGATACTGTGTGGGTGCTTGAATCCAGATACTTTCAAATCCAATGTTGTAACAAATTAGCACCCAGTCCTTAATTTATTAAGTTGTAATTTTTATATAAATGCTTGGTTAATAATAATACTATTATGAATCCAGATACAGGGATTATACTTGTGGATAGGCAAACTTGATTTGAAAACACTGTGTGCGGAGTCAGAAATAATATTTTGCATGCATGTGGACGAGACCTAAGAGACTTCCATGGACCATGCCTCCAAAACCCTCCCTCCCTGTGAACCAGCACCTTCAGCACTCCAAATTTGGTTTACATAGTGCCCCCTGTCAGATTTCAAAATTTGCCCTATCTATTAACTAAACAGACCTCTGTTTCACAGTTACTGAAAGGTAACCCAGCTTCTACATGAAACCGAGGTGAACGTTAACCTCAAACAGTTAGAGAAGTGGAAATAATAGTTATGCTAATAAGTTTCTTTTTCATGATAATTATTTCCACAGTCTTCTCTAACTGTGCCAGGTTAACTTTCGCCTCTGTTTCATGTACAGGCTTGGTTACCTTTCAGGAACTGTGAAATGGCCTATTTGTCAATCATTATGTAGAAAAAAATTAATGTGTGTCAAGTAGATCGGGATGCGAAATATATGGCTAAGAACTGGCCAAAGCTGATTATTTTGGCTCTGAACTTGGTAAACTGCTAAAAAATCACAAATAACTGATTTGACAAAGCCAGTTAGTTTTCAGAGAATTTGTGGAAAATTTTGAAATCATGGAGTATTTTGTTTTATTGTTTGTTACAAACCCTTATAAACATTCCCCATATTTATCTTGAGTTTTGAGAATCATTGTAGTTCACAAACAAACATGAATAAAACTTGAAGTGTGGCAACCAGGCATAGATAATAAATATCTGAAATTGTGCGGAGACAGAACTTGGAAAAAAAACAAGCTCCTGATGGGAATCGAACCCATGACCTTCCGTACACTAGTCAGATGCTCTACCACTGAGCTACGGGAACTCGTATGGCAAACAAGGTCACAATTGGGTTACTGTCACTTGAATGCCAAGGTATATGTGTCAAGCACGCCCTGATTAACTGCATCACGCAGTCACCAGGCATAAAATTGTAAAATCGTAAAATCATTCTCTGGCTGCTAAAAATTTAATTTGGGCCAATTAGAAAAAAATCCAAGTTTCACACCCTGTAGATACATAATTATTGTTACTTCATGTAAGAGTAATTTTTAGATTGTTTTGAAATTGGATTTGGATCAGTGGGACAAACATAAACATTTACTATGGCATTATGTATGATTGTCATGTTATACTGTTTTAGGACTGGGTAGCAAAACCAAACAAAAACTTGTGTGTTTCTAGTTACTAAATTTTTGAAAACCAACCCTAAATTTTTTAGAACAATAATTTCTGTTTTATTTTTGTTAGTCAAGTTTGGATTGTTTCTTTAAACTTGCTTCTTTTTAAAATCATCTAACATCATTTTGAAATATTCAAACATGGTATTTAAGCTGGGGAAATTATAGTGAATGGAAACTTTCAACAAGTTTTTATAATGTGTGAAGGAAAATTGTTGTCATAGACCATTGTCTTAAGTTAAAAAATGTAAGTACCGTATTTACTCGAATAAACCCCACGGCGTTTCTTAAATTTTTCATGATTTGGGTGCGGCGTTTATTTGAGGGCGGCTTTTATTTCAAATGCTGTTTATTTTTTTAAACAACCAACTGTAACTTTACTTTAAAAAGAGGAAAAATGATACAGTAGGAAAAATGATACAGTTCTTTGTCTGGCTGTACCGATCACACGTTACGGTTTTATACTTGTTGCGCTTGCAAACGTATAAGAAATCTTTAAACTGCCTTTCAAACTTTAAACTTTTAAACAACTCTGCTCTGCCCTTGTAAAAAGTGAACGTCATAAATTTGATGTTTCAGTTTGTTGTGTGTTCCAGAGAGTGGCGTTTATTCGAGGGCAGCGTTTATTAATATTTTGGCTCTCAGGTGCGGCGTTTATTCGAGGGCTGTGTTTAATCGAGGGCGGCGTTTAATAGAGGGTGGCATTTATTCGAATAAATACGGTATACCACGCTTTCAACCTACCCTAATTTTTAGAAGTTTATGACTAGAAACACACATTTTTTTATTTTGCCCAAGTAATTTTTTGAATTTTACATCAATTTATTGCTTAACCCTTTAAGCCCCAAGCACGACAAATGAATTGTTGTTAAATTCTCCCAACTGAGCTCTATACATTCTATATAAGTAGTTTGGGAGAATTTGGCTTTTCGACTTCCACAAATTATTTCACTTGATCAATATCTTATTTCTCATTATCAGTTGTATCATTTTGTTTGAGATATGTAAGGAGAAGTTAGATTTGATAAATTGCCTGGGGCTGAAAAGGTTAATTGATAACACCTAGCCAGTGATATGACCATCAGTAAATGTTATTCAGCTGTATTGTATTGTGTGTCAGGGAATACACGAGAGAAGTGCAGCAGAGACTGTTAAAGTTTCTGACGTCCTGTCCTGTATCACCTCAACACACTCGAGAGTTCTTCACAATGTTACTAGACGAGTATCAGTCACTCTGTACAGCATCAGACTTTCTCTACCCTTATTTTGCTAAACTGGTATGTTTAACTTTAATACCTTGCCGTACAGTGCTTTTGTATTGTACTTTAAAGTGTAGAATAAAATTAATTATTTAATAATCATGTGTTCCTTTGTTTGCGGTTTTTTACTGTAGTACATGTAACATAAATATAAATTAGCACTGCAGTAAATATTCGAAGGGAAATGCAAGTTGAAATTCATGTTGCTGCTAAATAAAATTGGCCATACCATCCACAGTTACTACATACCTCCTCCCCCCTTAATGCCTTCTGGATATTAAAAAGTTTTGAGTTGTTAATAGTGCTTTATGGCATTTTTATTATGTTAGTTTTGATTCTTAGAAAGTATATCCAAAGCGGTTTCATTTTTACTCCTTGCCATATTTAATACTTATTATTTTCATTTATTTTTTCTTTGTGTTCAGAGTGTTCTCACACATTTTGGATTTCCATGTTGCAGGAGTTAGACTATCTAAAGCAGTTTGATCTGAGGTGGGATCTACTCAATAAACACATGTTCTATACTGAGGTGTACAGGGAAACCAGTATTCACAGCAGTATTTCGACTCTTGCCAAACAACTGAGGTCAGTTAAATGGCATACTCATTAAAATGAAGTTTTGATGATTTTTTAACTTTAACACCGTAAATAGTAAAATGAAACTGATGTTTCAGGCTATAGTCCTTCGTCAGAGTAGAGTGTGTGCGAGATAAGTAGAAAGGTGTGTGCGAGATAAGTAGAGAGGTAGTTATATAGTAATGTATCAAAAATAGATTTTTTTCGTATTTTGTCTCGTTATCCTTTTGTCTTTTTTCATACATTTGTTTTTTTCCTCACACATTTCTATCCCTTTATTTTCTTTTATTTTCTTTTGTTCTCATTGTGTAATCGTTTTTACGTTACTATATAACCACCTCTCTACTTATCTCGCACACACTCTACCCCGACGAAGGACTACAGTCCGAAAAGTCAGTTTCATTTTAGTATTTATGGTGTTAAGATTAAAAAATCATCAAACTGTTTCTATAGAAACACCGACGCAGCATCTGATTTTATAAACTTTCATTAGAATATTTTATGAGGTCCCCGGGAACTCCTCTTTATTTCATCAGGGTCCCAAGCGAACCAATAGCAGTCCCACCTAAACAAGGGGAGTGATTTAACCAGTTTACAACTTAGTTTGATTTTCTAAAGGTAAAAATCGTGATTTCAGCCTATTTCAGTAATGCTACTGCATTGGACTAAAGGACTTCTACTTCCTGTCACATTTAACTTACGTCATCAAAATTTTTTTGTAGCCCTTTCTTCCCTTTCTTTTCCGCATTAAGAGATTCCTTGATGTGCTTCAGATCAGAGTTAGCTTTGACGTCAACCTTTCAACAATGAAAGTCAAAACCAACTATTAAAACGCATAATGTTTTGTACTTTCCATAAGCATTGTATGAAGCAAAACCAATTCAAGGTGCAAAAAGAAAAACCAACTTTAGGGTGTCTGATAAAGCAATTGCCATCACCACCCCCACAATCACCACCACTGCCGCAGCAGCCACCACCATTACCATTGCCGCAGCCACTGCCACCACCATTACTACCACCAATATTGCCATTACCACTATCATCACCATTGCCACCACCACCACCACTGCCACCACCAACATCGCCATCACCAGCAACATCACCATTACCGCCACCAACATCATCAGCACCACTAGCATCACCATTGCCACCATCAGCATCACCATTGCCACCAGCATCACTATTGCCACCACCGTAATCACCATTACCATTACCACCGCCAACATCACCATTACCATTACCACCACCAACATCGCCATCGCCATCACCAACATCGCCATTACCACCACCAACATCACCATTACCACCACCAGCATTGCCATCACCACCACCAACATCGCCATTACCACCAACATCACCATCACTGCCAACATCACCATTACCACCACCAACATCACCATTACCATTACCACCACCATTATCACCATTACTATTACCACCACCAACATCGCCATCACCATCACCAACATCGCCATTACCACCACCAACATCACCACTACCACCACCAACACCACCATTACCATTACCACCACCAACATCGCCATCACCATCATCAACATCGCCATTACCACCACCAACATCACCATTACCATTACCACCACCAACATCGCCATCACCATCACCAACATCGCCATTACCACCACCAACATCACCATTACCACCACCAGCATCGCCATCACCACCACCAACATCGCCATCACTGCCAACATCACCATCACCGCCAACATCACCATCACCGCCAACATCACCATTACCACCACCAACATCACCATTACTATTACCACCACCAACATCACCATTACCACCACCAGCATCGCCATCACCACCACCAACATCGCCATCACCACCACCAACATCACCATCACTACCAAAATCACCATCACCGCCAACATCACCATTACCACCACCAACATCACCATTACCATTACCACCACCAACATCACCATTACCATTACCACCACCACCAACATCACCATTACCATTACCACCACCAACATCACCATTACCACCACCAGCATCACCATTACTATTACCACCACCAACATCACCATTACCATTACCACCACCAACATCACCATTACCATCACCACAACCAACATCACCATTACC
This sequence comes from Palythoa caribaeorum, assembly GCA_026546465.2. Classification (NCBI taxonomy): domain Eukaryota; kingdom Metazoa; phylum Cnidaria; class Anthozoa; order Zoantharia; family Sphenopidae; genus Palythoa; species Palythoa caribaeorum. Next base: position 59 of record JAOCNB020163995.1, on the reverse strand, counting down.
ACCACCAGCATCACCATTACTATTACCACCACCAACATCACCATTACCATTACCACCAC
>JAOCNB020163915.1:0-10055 GCA_026546465.2 Palythoa caribaeorum | reverse complement strand
TCACTTTGTGAAACTGGTCTCGCCAGTTGTTGCACACAAGTTTCAGCTAAAAGTTTCAACGTGTAACACCGGCTTAAAGGAGGAGTGAACTCTTAATATTTTCGTAGAAAAACTCGGGTACATGCTAGTTTGAATAACAAAATTTGAGCATTGCGCATATGTATGTCGCCAAAGTAATGCAGTTTGGAGAGAGGAACAGGATTTGGCCACGTGCATATTGATAAGGGCCGGATGTTTCAGCTGCTTTATGAAGAGATAGTACTCTTATCGATTGATGGGTCAGTCACATTCTAAGTTCACGGGGCAAGACTCTGAGTTTGGATTGTTTGTCCATTATATTTTATTTTGTTTTGTTTTGTTGCATGCATATGCATGTGAGGTTTTGCTACTGTGCAAATTTTATTGGAAACGAACAAATTTCCTTTGACTTGGAACTCTCAAAACGCGACTTTTACACTCGTTTTTAGAGAATATGAAAAAACTAGATATATATTTTAATTCAAAAATTTTAGTTTAGTTTGAAAGCCAGATCTATAAGCTTTAATTTGATATATGGGTTTAGGTATATACGGATTAAGACAGATGCACTGTATCGTTTTGACGAGAAACACCCCTGAAGGTTACGGTAACCTTGAGAGATGGATCAAGGGGTTGCACTAATTACGCAGCCGGAAGAATCGCATTTAAACACTGCATTTTACACTTTTAGTATTGCTAAGTAACACGGAGTCTTAGACTAAATCTGTGGTCCGAAAACCTGTATGGACCTAAAACCAGGATGGCATTGCAATCATCTTATATAACAGTCATGTTTATTCCAGCTTATTATATAGAGCACCCAGAGGCTACCGCAACAGTGCTACTAAAGCCACACAACACGCTTCTCAGTTTATAATAACAACTTTATAAGAACGAGGCTCAATTGCAAATTTGCCAAAATTTAAGAACAACTTAAGAACAAGCTCAGGCTGAGGCTTGATAACTAGCCGGGAAAGTTTTTGTGGCAGAAGTTTGACTAAAACATAACGCCGCGGATACAGCATAAAACATAAAAAGATTCACTTTAAAGACTGCTCAACAAACAATGAAGGTAGTTCGCCTCTAAATGCAGCCGTATAATACATGTGTGGCGCTAGGCGTTTCATTTTTCAGTACCTTTTGTTTTATTTAGTTCTTTCTTCAATAAAAACCCCTCACAAAAATAAGAACAATTTAAGACCGAATTGAGGCTGAAGTCGCCAAAAAATTTTAAAGAACAACTGAGCCTCGGCAAAATTTACTGGTTCTTATTAGAAAAAAGCGTGTTGCTGAACACGGAGTTTTAGACTGAATCTGAGGTCCGAAAACATGTATGGACCTAAAACCAGGATGGCATTGCAATCGTCAGTATATAACAGTCATGCTTGTTCCAGCTTATTATAGAGCAGCCAGAGGCTACTAAAGCAGCAGCGCCACTAAAGCCACACTATAATAGCCAGGCAGAATTGATCGAGAGAAAGTAAATACTGATATCAACCAATAAACCCACTGAAACTGACCAGTCCAATAGTAAACCTCTATCCTGCGCGCATTGCGTGAACCTCGGAGTCACACAGAAAAATCGACACTGAATTTCAGCCCACGTACAGAGCCAAGGAATCCGATTGCGGTTGAAGGTTCGAGTGATGACCGCTACACCATCTCCCGACGCCAATTTGATTACCTTGATTTTAGTCAATATCTCAGAATATTGTTTTTTACTTGCGTACTGGATTACTGAGAACCATTATAAAATTGTATACTAATACTCATGCTTGCCCATATATATTCTAACACAGATATATCAGACTTTTTTTAAACTCCTACCATGGAATGAATAGCACAGTACAGTATAGTGCTGATTCTCATGTCGTTATTGTTGCTGTTTCAGTGTTAATGCAAAGATATCGTGGCAAGTTGCCGCCTTAAATGGATTTATACAGATTCAATATAATCAAGATTTTTTCACACGGTAAACGTCTGCAGAAGTGGCTGTATAAATTGCTCAGTTGCATGATTGTGTTCCGACATGACTTGTAAACAAGTAGTTTACACAGCTTCGATTAATTATATACACCTTTTCGCAAACTCCTTTCTTTCCTTTTCAGCTTCAAAAAGAACCTAACTCGGAGTTACTTCTACATTCCATCCTCGCATACGAAACAAAAAGACTTAACTGTCACTGTAAGAACAGCACTTTATGAGTTGATATTGCTACATATATGGTTTACTGGCGGGTAAGACCGTGAAATATCAAATTTTCGTGTATCAGTTCAGCATTAGGCCCGACCCCTCAGGACAGGACCGGCGATATTATCAATATCAGCATCAGTATGAAGCTGTTACACTAGAATACTGATAGCCTTGAACACGAATCACCTTGATAAACTGAAAACGCTCTTCCCGGAATGTTTTACGAATTTTATTTGTCATTCATGTGAACAGACTTCAATTCTAACTAAAAAAAATAGCAAATTTGAAATGAATTTTTGTAAACTTTCAGCTTGCAACCAAATTATATTACTGTCCATTGTTTTCTGTGAAACCAGAAATTTGAAAAAAATAAATTTATTACAAGTTTCAACGGAAAAGTAACTGACATCAGTTTTGTGCTCCGAAAATAATGCCTTCGATTTTTCTGGAAATATTAATGAAGAAACCTGATTTGAAAAAAAAAAATCTTTCATTTACATTAATGAATATTTCAATAAAATTTCCCACGTAAAACTATTTTTAGCCCCTTTTTCCTCTAGTACGTGAAAATTGTTAAATTTCCGAATCAATTTAGTTTTGTGAATTTACTAATTTTAAATTTCATTAAGGACAAAAACAAATTTAAATTTTAAGTTTTAGAAAAATGTTGGTGTGATTCTTATCTTTTAAATTCGTTTTGAATCCAAGCAATGGAATCTCTATATAAGTATCAAATTCTATTTCTTGGCAAAAGAGAACACAGTGTAGAAAGCCCATGTATTTGTGGTCCCTTTCCAAAGTTGTAGGACGTTTTTAAGATGCTATAAAAAGAATATCTTAAAAAGGATAGCAACAGCTTGTTTGAAATATAGTAAAAACGAGTTATAGGGGATAAACTGCCGTTTCATATGCCATTGCTGGAGCACATTTGATAATACTTATACAATACCGTCAGATAAATATATCTGAAATATTTGAGAATTGTCCAAGCTTGCAAATCTGTGAAGTTAAAATCATAAATCATTTTGAAAAGTTTGAATGATTGTTGCCAGGCAATAGACATAAAAACAAAATCAAATATAGAAAGTATTTAAAACCAAGTTAAAACAAAGAGTAACTTTGATCTCGTTTAAAAACTCATTTAAGATTTTGATATCTTTGGGGAAACAAACAATTTATTTATTACTAACTCGAGACAGCTTTTTTATTAATCATTGCAAGAAATGAGCTGAAGTGTTTGAATTGTTAAACTAGAGGGTGCACTCAAACAAGAAAACTTCTATCACAGTTCCGTGCCTAAAAATGGCCGAATATCGCTGTTCAGTTACTACATACAGTGTTCATTACAAAGCCAATTTTGACTGATATAAGAGAAGACTGCGAAAAATATCTGCTGCTTTTTCTCAAAAACTGAAAGCGCAATTACTTTATATAACTTCGGTCACGCGCTCAATCTCAGTTTTCTTGACGACTTTCCGGTTTTTCCGTGCACACTTTTCAAACAATTTTAGAATTTTTATTCTACTTTAACTTGCCGGCAGCGTTTGATAAGGCAAGTAAAAACTTCTCTCCTAACCTTATTGATTTCTTTACTTTTTCCATGCAGCCAGAGATTTTTAAAATTCTTTGTTTGAAAAGAACAGATAATTTGAGGAGTGCTCTTACTGTTCGGCAGCCAACTGCTAAGAGCATAAGATAAAGATCTGTAATGTTACTGGTTAATGAGATGATGACGAGAGCTGAAGTCAAGTCTTATCTCTTGAATAAAGAGCTGCTTATTTTTCCCTGATGGCGGTCCTTCAAGCTCGAGATGAGAAGATAAAAGGTGAGAAAAAAGAGCCGAATCGCGCTTGTCTAGTCTACTGTATCACAACAGAAGTCAAAGTCTTGTTTTACAACCCAGTTTAGCGTGTTTTCCGTTTGGTCGTCTGTTTTTGTCATATTTCTGCTTACCCTCAAGACCCGGCTAATGGCCTCCTATTTTATCTTTTGCCGAAAGTTTTCCTTTAGAATCTTACAAAATTATTAAATTATTTTTCGAAAAGCAATACTAGCCTTGTTACCGATACTAATACTTAGTAAAAGTGTTCAGGAGAAAACCTACAGATATGAATGTTTTCCAAAAATTAAAAAAAAAAAAATGCTGGAAATTGGCAAAACAAAGGAATAAAGAAGCCCAAATGTGACCCTATCTCTGTTCAATTTTGTGTTTTTCAAAGTTTAACTTTAAAGAGTTCTGTGTTAAAAGCTTCAACTGAACAGTTTACTTAACGGTCTACTCCCCCTAAAACAAACACACACTCCCGCCTCCAGTTCGGATTTTGAAGCCGACTCGGCTGTGTACACAGGTAGAATTAAGAAATGTGAAATATCAAAAATTCTTCACATAGACGATATATTACGTTATCTGAGTCGATTTTTTTAGTAAAATAGTAGTTATTTGATACCCCACACAGCTCACGTACGATCGATATTCTTAATATAACAAACGAACCACTTTCCTTATTATTGTCTGTGCTACAGATATAATTATGTGTATTGCGTATGTAACCAGTATTGGCGTTATTATATAGAAACAAAAGCCTTCTTTTTCCTTTACAACACATCATTGTTGAATAACAATAGTTGTAGTTACTACAAAATACAGACAAAGAAGAGTAGACGCTGGCCATAAAGTTCTAGAAATTGGTTTTACATTAAATCCGTTCTCCTCCACTCAAAGAAGGCTAAGTTATGTTGCAAGTAAAATTAAAAAAAAAAAAATTTGGAGTACCGTTGAGGGAAACTCTTACACACTTTTGATCACTCAATCAGATATGCGTCCCGGACTTGCACCGATAAACAAGGGTTATTTGCACAAGCGCGTTGGTAAAAGTAAGGGAACAAAACTGTATGACTTAATAAATAATAGTTCATTATTGTGTCTCAATTCTCTAAATGTAAATAGGACTAAAGTGTGAGGCCAAACTGATAGATAGTTTGAGGGCATTCGGCTGAGCGAAGGTTTTTGGGTGGAGAAATAGTTATCAGTAATACTACTAATAGCGCGTTATTCTAGAAAAGTCTTTTTTGCCCATGAAACAACTACCCGCATTTATTTTAAAGATATAACATAAGGTGAGATTTTATTACAAGGGATATAGCGTCATGGATCATACACGCTTGTGTCGGGTCTTGCTGAGTGCGTTTGGGAATTCATTTAAGTCTGAAAGACCTGTCCAATTCGAAACACACTGCGCCAAGAAAACGGAGAATGCTATCGCCTTTGAAATATTACTAACCAAAATAAGAACGGATTTTTTTTTTGTTTTGTGACCAAAATAACTGATCACTTTTATCCTTAGCAGTTACATAGCGCAGATACCGCGGTCGGGTTCCTTTTAGCCAAACCAAACCTTCGTTCTCTTTTCAGCACCTTGCAAAAAATTTTGACAAGAAAAACACAGGGGCGCCAGCATGTTTGTGGTATTTTGATTTTAGAGATACACGACTTGACAGGTTTCTGATAAAGAATTAACATAATACTAAAATGTTAGAAAGCTAGAGAGATTCAACAATTCTTTTTCGAAAGAACAATTTTTTTAATGCAAACGGCGCAATCATGATAGAACTGTGTTTAATATTGACTTTCTAGCTTCTGAACCCGCAGTTGGAGACAAAGTGAAATACGACTCGGGTACATACAAAATGCTAAGGTTAGGGTTCGGGTCGGGTTATGTTACTACTGGTGGCTTTATTTGCGTATGTTAGTTTTACAGGTCAATGATGGTTAGAGATACCCATAATTCTATAGAAGTTGTCATAGGTACCTTTTCGGAACCATTCAAAAGTTAAATTCACCTGGAGTTCTGTGTTTGAATAGCTGGAAATTTTTGGTAAGTTCCATAAAAGTTTAAAGCAATTGACTCAGCAGAAAATATAGAATAGGCATTGAAAGAGGAATAGCAGTTTGTAATACTAAGTTTGTAAAGGAAGTTTCCAAGTATGGTCCATTATAAACAATGTTGTTTTTCCCTGAGGCAATTATAATTTGACTCGTGTGCAAATATTGGTCACGCATCGTTGCGCACATTTTATGCGCCAGCGCAGCGCAGTGTGGGAGACGGTTTCCGTTCGTCTTGTGGGAAGTTGTGGTAATTTGTGGCCGCGTTTTCTCGAGTGGAACTTTCATTCCACCACGTAGATCTGTGACCAAAACACATAATCATAGTCAAGAGTTTCTTCGGATGCTGGTCAGACTTTGATCGATGCTGGATTAAAATACGGAACTTTACAGTCATCTCAAGTGAGTATTGAATTTTTCACTTTGCTCCCGGCAGCCGTCTCGTTTATTTAAATAGGAACGATATGTTGGAACTGTGCCTTGTATACCCGAAGAATATTGCCTTTTGGAGTTAATTTCACGTTAACAACGTACGGGCAATTCTAACTGAGTAATTTGTTTAAAAAGTGCACTCATTTTTGAGGAAAAGCGCAGTCGTATTAGTCTGTCTGACTGAGCAGCGAGATCGCATTAGGATTTCACAGCATGTTTAAACTGTCTCCCCTTGAGGGTTGACACAACGCATACGAGTCGAATGACATTTATTGATAAAAAGTACTGCTTGTCTAGTTTGTAAACTTCCGAATTTGGAAATATTTGCTGAGAAAACAAGAAAGTCGAAACTAACTTGATCTTGCAGCGAAGTGAATGATAAACATTCCAACGCTTACTAAATTTAACTAAAGCCGTTTAAAAACCTGAGACAGAAATTGCTTAAAGAATTTTTCTTTTGGGAGAGGTAAGTGGAAAATATATCCCTGCCATGAAAGGTTTTCATTTATAAATATTCAACTGCCGAAGCGTACGTTTTGGTCATGCGGTGTGCGAAAGATCGTAGGATCATTGAAGCCTTCGGCTTCGTTATGTAGTGAAGAAAATCTAGTGCGTTTTAAAATCATTCTTTGTCAGCTTGTCGGATTTATCCTTCATATTTTGCGATGATTCGTGAAGACTTTGATATTGAATTCCAGTTACACGAATCTTTGTGTTCATGAAAATATCCATGAGAAATTAGGCGTTTTCATGAACAAGCGGTTAACGTTTAATTTGCAGCTTTGGCTTGTCCGCAGCTTTCTCAGTGGGTTTCTTGACGGGAAAGTCTGTTCAAGAAATTTATTCTTGCTTAATAAAAAAAAAATTAGAAGCGAATGGCTTTGGTGACTTGCAAGTTCAAGGTTAGTTGTGTTTCATCGCAATATGAAAACTGGTTGTTAGAGGAATTTTTGACAGCAAAATATAGAGCTAAGGAATTCGGCTGTGACAAATCAAATGTTATCTTTTTGCGCTCATCGCGAGGCGCCAAAACATAGTTTTGTTTATACGATCACAAACACTGCAGAATAACTACCCTTGATAATCTATTTCCTTTGTGGTTTTATCGTTTTTCAGGACCGCTGCAACATTGCAACATATTTTGACCTGCTCAAAAAACTCCGGGAACAAATATCTTCTAAATTAATCTACTGAACTGAGGCTTTCGTTTGACCAACATAAATTCGCGTTGAGTTTGTTTTTACAGAATCGCGTGCAGAGCGACATAAGGTCAGTATTGTTTGAACTCCTTTGATGGGCTAGTCTGAAGGAGGGTTTATCTTGATTTACCTTCGGTGGTGGAAAAGTATGTACTGTCGTGATCTGTTGGTAATATCGGTGGTTTGACGTGTTTTAGCAATTCTTATTTCCCTTGAAGTCATACTTGCTTTTGAGTTCTGTTGATAGCTCGGTTAGTCGCCAGGCGTGGCAACGAAACATTTATATAGCTTCGCAAATTTCTTCGCATATTTCCTGTCCCAAAATACCGCTTACAGGACTTACATTTTTCCGTTTCCGATTAAATTTACAGGCTGCCCTTGTTTAATTTTAGTTTTGGATGCTATAAAAGTGTAAACCTTAAATTTCCTAAGACAAAGCTGCTTTTCTCAACAAAGAGTTATTTAATAATGGCTCCATCATTCTGGCGTTTAAAGGCAAATTTGACGGCTCATGAATTGTACAGTTGGCTAGAGGCAATTTTCTCTTCTTTCGCTTCTAATTCAGGCGTGTTAAATTGTTTTACTCGTATTTGTACGTAATAAGCAGATGTCTTCTTGGATGGAATTCGATACAGAAAAATTAAGGTTTAAAAAAACTTCAAATTTTTATTGCAAATATCAATTATAGTTTATGATCCAGTGACAAGTCTGTCATTTTCATTTATTGTCATCAACAAATCGTGTGGGATGGTCCCTTTCCATCTACCGCCACAAAATTAATAAAAGGTTAACTGACTACCAGCAACTTTAAAGATAAATGGGTTCCTGTGCATAATAGGTGTAGAAATCCTATTCGTCAACAACTCACCAAAGTGAACTGGTTAACACTTGTCCATGTTGAAGTTTTAAAAAGAGCTTAATCGAAAGGAAGGAATTAAAAGTGACTTCCTAAAAAGTATCACCACTTACCTGTATGAAAATATTTAATTAAGTTTTTGTCCTAATTAGTGTGATAAATAGTGTGGCAGCTAATTTCGTCCACAGACTGTTAGCTTTTATTTTAATTGTCAGTACATGTAAAAAAGTCAAACACATTAATCATAAAGAAAAACAGTGTTAGATTTCTGAGCATTAAAATTAAATTTGAACAAAAGCAAAATGATTTTAGTTTAAGCAATTAATGAAAATTTTAAATGGGACAAATTGTTTTAAATAGTCTTATCAAGATGGGCCACAAAGGATTTGGTTTGTGGTCGAGGGTGTTAATGGACCCATGGAAGTTACAAGTTGACAGCCTGATATATCTTTTTGGGTGATATATGTTTCCTGCTAGAAATGGCTAAGCCATTAATTATTAATTTGGGTTTTCTTACAAATCTTTAACACATGTTGTAAAAAAGTTAATAATATAATTTATATACTTTATGTTATAATTCTTTTTTCTGGGTCAATTTCCTTTTATTGTGCCTATGTGGCAAAATAAATACACTATTCAGATATATAAATTTTATATTTGTGCCCCTCCTGAATCAATTTTAAAACTGTTTTGATATCAACTACAAAACTATCAAGTGTTGATGTGAAACCATCTGGATGCTAATGTTCTTTGAAATATTGTTTACAGAAGTAAAGCAGGTCAGATGTGTGAAGCAATGCAGAGTAATGATATAAATGGGTAGTTTATTAGCAAGCACACAACTGCACAATTTTCTTTGTATTGTTTAAGAATTATATATCATATATAATAAATAAATTTTTAGTGGTTAGAGCTTAAAGCTGACAGGTGTGTTCATACCAGGACTGGTGCATTAGTGTGTCTGGTGCTTGTCAGGCTAAAAATAAATGGAATTTTTAAAGTAATCAGGCCATATTGAGGTAACAAAGACTATTGATCTGGGATCCAGTTTTACGAATAAATTTCATTTGTACATTCTTCTCTAACTACAATGTATACACGCTTTTTTTGTTATAAGAACCAGTAAATTTTGCTGAGGCTCATTGTTCTTGATTTTTTGGCGATTTCAGCCTCAATTTGTTCCTAATTTGTTCTTATTTCTGTGTATGGTTTTTGTTGAAGAAAAAAACAAAAAAACCAAGGTATTGTAAAGTGAAATGCCTTGCACCACACATGTATTATACGGCTGAATTTAGAGCTAAACTACCTTCATTGTTTGTTGAGCAGTCTTTACAGTGAATGTTTTTATATTTTATGCTGTATCGCTAAGTTTTAGTCAATTTTCTAGCACCAAAACTTTCCTAGTTATCAAGCCTTAGCCTGAGCTTGTTCTTAAATTGCTCTTAAATTTTGGCAAATTTGAGCCTCGTTGTTC
>JAOCNB020163850.1:0-10056 GCA_026546465.2 Palythoa caribaeorum | reverse complement strand
TTGGTAAAAAAAAAAAAAAAAAAAAAAAAACTAAAAATGGCGTTTAATAAAATGCAAACAATGCATTAAATGAAAAGGTTTAGGCCCGGTTCAAACGTCGAACTTCACATGTGCCGAATCTAATGCAAATGAGGTAGAGCAATAGAATTTGCTAAGAAAATTCGATAAAATAACTTTACTCAGGCACTATAAAAATACGGCCAAAAAGGGATAAAAAATATTTTTCGGAGTCGTTTCTTTCTTATTTCGTCTCATTTAATAATCTACATAAAGTGCTCGTAAAAAGATAAAATAAACTGTTGATTTTAGCAGAAGGAGCACTTGGAGTACTTTCTCCGCCTACATATCAATTTCGAATGACAGACCAAAGTGACTGCATTATTACACAGATAGCACCTCTACTCTTATTATAGCGCTTGTACAAAATCAAAAAAGTAAAGTTAGACGAAATTACTACTAACTCGTTAAAACCCCTGGGAACACAAAGTTACTTGTGTTACAGAACCGGCTAAAAGTCATCAGAAACCTAAAAGATATCGTAGTAACGTATCGCTTACTAAACCTACCAGGTCTCTTGTATTGACGGAGCTGGGCACTTATTTGACGATATCTCCTCCTCAGTCGGTCCAAGGCATTCGGAGAGAGAATATTTACTCCCTGTTCTTCTAACAGCTCCAAGTTTCTGATTAAAGTATCGTATTTCTCATTTTCCATCTGTAGTTCCTCAGGTTTTATTTCCTAAAAGTTAAAAACAGGAACAAACACAATACAACATAGTAAATATTCGTTTCATGGCTAGAGAGAATCAAAACAGTCTGGACGCATGTGATTATTTTTGGTTTCTCCTTTCACAAACTCAAAGCTTCAAACCGAGTAAGCTGATTATAATTCCTTATGTTTACTCTGTAAATTGATTACATATTTCATTGTGCGGCACTATCTTGCTGTGTGCATGCTGTAATTTTCAAACAGAATGACAACGCACCTCATCGATAAGCACCGCTTCTTCTCCGTCCGCATGGGGAGTATTTTCAATCCTCGCAAGCCATTCCCTAACGTCCTTTAGGCTATTCTTAAACTCATACCATTTCGGTACAATTTGGACTTCTTTCTTTGTCTGCTCGAGCTCGTCACAGGCCCTCAGCCATCGACCAGACAAATCTAAGAGTGCCTGGCGTGTTTCTTCTTTTCTGGAGCCGTCACGAGCGGCAATTAATTTGCTCTCTTTCAATATGAGCTCAACACGGGGTTGTAAAATATCCAATCGTCTTTCGGCCGTCTGAAATCGCAAAATCAAAACGTAAACAATGTTTTAATGTGCCATGTCTGTTATGTGATCCATAACACACAAACAAAACTGTTGATTGGAAGGCAAGTATCGGAAATTAGGAATTGTGTTGTGCTGAAGCAAAGGAACATGACTCTACTCAGGCACTGGACATTTTAGATGTTGCAAAATCTTCAGAATGAAATCTTTCAGAGTTTAGTATAAACAATAACTATAATATATAGTTACAATAGTTATATATTGTTTACTTGATAAAAAACGACAGACTGGTTTAATTTAACAAAATATCCATTTTTAAAAGGGACAACTTTTTCGACAGATAAGCAATTAACAACGAAAACAAACCACACAACAAAGCTTAACCTTTCAGTAAAGCTGTCATGTTGTTTATACAAGGGGCCCCCAAAATACAAACTGTATACACAAAAACCTAAAAATAGCAGAATTCGATTTTTAGACACTTTTAATGTTATCCGTGTGAAACTCTTTAGAACACAATTGTGCACGCACCTACAAACGTTACGCCCGTGCGGGGGAGAGGGGGGTTTACTTTTTACATGCGCCAACCAACGTTAAGGCCGTGTAGGGGAGAGGCTAGCGTAGTTACTTATATTATGCACCTAACAACGTTACATCGGTGCAGGGGAAGGAATGGGTATGAAGGAGGGGGGACGACCAGGCCGAAAAATATTATCCCACCCACAAAACCTTAACAAATATAATCCCAGGGCTTTTATTTGGGATTTTACGGTGAATATATTTTACAGCAGTTTTACTTGTATGTATTTGCTTAGTTTAAATTTTCTGTTACCTAATTATTTTGTGTAAAAAATAAATGAATGTGTTATATATGTTCATTAGTTAATTGTTTAAAAACTCTTAACGTTTGAGACTAAAAGTCATCTTCAAGAGTATGGAAATTTAAGTAAGCTTAGTTATATTGCTTTAAGTTATTCCCGTTATTCCCGATAGGGAACAGTTGTACAATAAAGCAATTTGCTTGTTTGTTTAGTGATGGGGTCTTTTGTTTAATGAAAAGGCCTTAAACTATTTTCCGCTTGACAAAACCATGAGCTGGGAACATTACTTTCCATTAGAAAGCATGTCATGGAAGATGGTTGAAGTATTAAAAGTTTTAGTCGAAAACGTTAGACTTTTTAAACCATTTAACATATATATACATTTTAGCCTTTATCTATTTTATTTAAGTTTTTTAGAGAATTCAGTGATAAATAAATGAAAGTTCTTGTACCTGAAGCTTGGCTGTTACTGGCTGTATTATTGGCTCATTTGGGTGATCGATATCTTCCAGTATTTCTTCCAGTTCCTTGATATCGTTCAATATTGCATCCACTTTGTTTTGGAAATCATCTGTTAAGTATGCACACAACTACAGAGTCGGCAACAATTCAACAGGAAAATTGAGAGAACATGTTTCTAAAATTTTGACGACAACTGGTAATAATGAAGCAACCGAACTCAGTATGCGATTTAAAATCAACGTGTAAATTACTTAAAAAAGTAAAAAATAATATATATGTAAGGTGTAGATGTTGTATTAGGTATGGGTTTAGGTATAGGTGTTGTATTAGGTAAGGGGTTAGGTATAGTTGTAGGTGTAGGTATAGGTTTAGCTAAGGGTGTAGGTATAGGTATAGATAAGGGTTTAAGTATAGGTATAGGTATAGGTAAGGGTTTAGGTATAGGTGTATGTGTTGGTATAGGTTTAGGTAAGGGTATAGGTATAGGTATAGATAAGAGTTTAAGTATAGGTGTAGGTGTAGGTATAGGTATAGGTATAGGTATAGGTAAGGGTTTAGGAATAGTTGTAGGTGTAGGTATAGGTAAGGGTATAGGTATACGTATATGTATATGTATAGCTTAAATACACGTGGGTGAGCCAACGACGCACAACAGTGGTAGAAGGATCTCTGTAGATTCTTAGTCCGCTCTTCAACTTGTAGGGAAAATTCGCGCGATAAAAGAAGAAGCAGGCAACTTCTTACTATCCAACAACTAAATTTCAATACAAACGTCTTCATGACCCGTACGGACCCTGTGCAATTGCGCATGACTTATTATTACGATCAGCTAAAACATCAAAAAGTAGCCGCATGCCGGTCCGTGATGCTGCATAGCGTTTCTTATCACACTCTATCAGATGTCCTCATTAAAGATGATCATCGGCACTGATAATGGCGATTGATGATAAGGGTCATTAAAGACGATAAGCGTTACAGATGATGACTGTTATATGCTGTTGATTAATAAAGATGATGAAAACTGATAATGATGAGAATGACAAGGCTGCAAATAACGGCTGGACATCGGGCATTTGTTAGGTAAAAATGGAAAAATATCCGCCATTTGTTAGGAAAAATGGAAAAATATCCCCTCTTTCTTTCATTAGGAGTGCCCAGCAAACCAATAGGGGTCTCATCTAAACAAGGAGTATGGTTTGACCAGCTTACATTTTTCGTTTGATTTCCTAAATGTGAAAATCATGGTTGAGATTTTAGTCACTGTCTTTTACTATTACTACAGCATTGGACTGCTTAAAGATGATAAGGTTTTTAATTTTAATTTAATTAAGCTCACTGTAAAGGCTGTCAATCTTTTGCGTCCGAGGGATGCAAAGCATTTCAACTTTTGCATCCCAAATTGATTTTTTGCGTAAAATACGTAATTTTTTTTTGCGTTAACGAAAACCCTGGAATAATAATTTGCATGACTTAGACAAGAAGTTGGCTTGGTTGGCACAAAGGAAAGATCTCTGCCGTCCAGCCACAGGGCCCCCGTTCAAACCCTCGCTCTGCTGAGTATTGAACATTTGCATGGCTCAGCTTTCCTTCCTTACGAGATCGGTAAAATGAGTACAAGCTTCTGTTGGGGTCTAACCTTTGATGAATAAGTGTCCTGTCCACGGAAAGTTAATGAATCTCTTCCCTTAAAACTACAAGAACCGGAGATAATTACCGCAACCAATGGGTTACGTAGCCTTGTAAAAGGATTTAGTTTAGCCGTTTATAAAAACTTACCACTGTCTAAAGAAACCAGAGATAAGCACCGGCTCCAATAGGCCAACTAGGCTCGTAAGAGGGTTTAATTTAGACGTTTAAAATTACTTAAAATTACAGAAACTAGAGATCAGCACCGGCTCTAACAGGCCACTAGGCACATAATTTATTTATGATTTAGCTATATGATTTGAACAACCGCATTTTTCAATATTGCAATCTGCAATATTTATGTCCAGCCTGTTTGTCTTGTAAACTGTGCCCTTGATAAGACAAATTACTGAAGAGCCAAACAAGTTACTTGCAGCCTTGGAATGACAGTTATGGTGAGTAGTATTAGTACCTTGGGTGTATGAGGAAGAGTCAGCCAGCTCAGTGTGAATGCGTGTAGTTGTCGTCTCGACTGGTTTACTACTATCACCGTACGTACGTCGTGTGGTGATTGTCTCCTCGATGTAAGGTGCACCAGATTCGTTCTCAAGCTGTTCCTCTGTACGAACCCACTCTTCAACTACTCCTGGCATCGACCGCACTTTTCGTTCTGTTATACGGATTTCTGTTTCAACCCTGACAGACAAAAACCGAAGATCAGTCACAGGGATCAACTGCCAAAGGGACCCAAAGTCGCCGTTACTTTGGGCGACTTAAGGTGACTTAGCGCAACTTAAGGCGACTTAAGAGGAAAGTAGACAAAAAACCACCGCGTCTTTGTGCGACTTCAGGCAACTTTGTGCGACTTTGCGCGACTTTAGGCACCTTTTTGTGACTTAAGGCAACTTTCTGCAACTTTGCGCGACTTTAGGCAACTTTGCGCGACTTAAGGCGACTTTGGGTCCCAGTGTAGGCCTCGCCAAGGAGTTGTTGATCAAATGAAGAAGTGATGATTGCAGTAATTGCTTTCAACCGTTTCATCCCCAGCAAAATTATCAACATCTCACTTGTATAAAATTGAGTTCACCATAAAAATTATTAAAAACACAATATAAGCCTAAAACTAGAAGTAATCACTGATTAACAAAGTGCGTTCGACATCTTTGTTAGCGGTTTTCAAAAGCAGAGTTAACAGCAAGCATATTTTACTGTACCTATTCATCATCAAAGAAAAATATGAGAGCAAAGAAATCCAATATGGCGTCAATTTGGATTAACCACAAAAATCGAGATTTTTTCCGCCTGCGCAGGAATGGAACTCAGACCTTCTCGGATAAATCCAAACTGGCGTCGATTTGGATCAACCACAAAATCGAGATTTTTTCTGCCTGCGCAAGATTATGATTGCGTTCTCCTAACGTCGAACGCAAAAAAAAGAGTGTATATACTATGAAATAAAGTTGATCCCATATTTCAGATATTTTAATATTAAAAACCTTAAATTTTATTTAAAAACTGTCTTTTTTGCGTGTTTTGTGATAAGGTTGTCATACAAACTTGATCGTTCAAATTCGAAATCTACCTACAATTGCTCCATTTCAAGAAACTCATTGTGTATATTGTCACACTGACAGAAGCCCATACATGAAATATACAATCATTCTATCTTAATTCTCTCCTTGGTGGTAAAAGTTGAATTCAATGGCTGGTCACAGCGATATACCACAAATTCATCTTTATTGATCTGTATCAACCTTGGTGTTCAACACGGATTTATATATAATTGTATCACACTCCAATCTGTGTTTTTAACATCAGTTGCGGTGAATAGCTGTTTATAACAGTTTCACAATGTGATTCATGTCTCGCATTTACACTCACATGCTTAGTTTCTCTTGCATAACAACAGCGTCTCCAAGAATTTTATAATTTAAATTAGCTTCACAATTGTATTTTGACATCAAAGAGTAATAAATTACATTAATTAAAGAGTAATAAATCACCACGGAGTGTGATAGTCTTGAGCACAAGAATACGAGTCACAAAATGTTATATAAGTACAGTAGAGCTGAAGCTCATCTCCGCTCCTCAATAAAGCTGTCTACATCGCCATCTTTGTTGTTCATAAAACTATTATTTTGCATTGTTAGCTCAATGTTCACATCTGAGGAAGAGGCATCTGTTAACGCACCAGTGTTGGCGGCGACACACACACCGAACCCATTATTATCACGTACTGTGTTGTTTTCCAGAAGAACTTGGCACGGTTTATCATTTGGTTCAACCTTATAGGAACGCGAAAAAGCATGCAGAGATTAAACACTACGAGTGTACAGGATTCCCGCAATTTTCAAAAAGATTAGGACATTTTTCAATTGACAAAACACGATTTACAAAATGTATCATCTTTAGTTGAAAGTAACGTTTACAAATAAAAGTCATTAGAGTCGACTGGTAAGTAAACTTGTTGACTTTCTTTGTTATAAATTTTTGTTTTCCTTTTCCCTATTGAAATATAACTTTGACCCAGCACAGATAACAAGAGACTTTGAGAAGTAAATGAACAAACGGCCAATAGACTTTCGCGCCAAATTCTGAGCCGTCGAGCAATTAAACATTAGCCTCTGGCTAGAAAGAACGGGCAAACACTTCCTTTGCAGTTGGAATTAAATAAAGTATTAATTATTTTAGCATAACGCAGCATCACACCTAGAAGAAAAGATCTTAACCATGACCATGCACACAACATGAAACAAAGAATCTAATCTTTTTTGTACTTGGCTAAGTTTCATAACTTGTCCAGTCAAACAACTTTGTTTACAGTTTTTAATTTGAGATCCGTTTCACGGGTACATTGTACAGTTACATTAGTAATTCAAATTTATATTGTTAAAGAGAAATATAGATAAATGACAAAAGAAGGTATACAAATTACAGCAGTAAAGAGAAATTTGGGATTTCAATCCGAGGCCTGTGGCTGGGTGGCAGAGATTTTACTGGTCACTGCGCTATAGAAAAAGACTTTCCTCCAGTAACGCTTATTTTCTACCCAGAGTAAGAACAAAATACGGAAAATTTAATATAAGATTTTCAGGAGTAAAAATATGGAATTCACTCGAATCTGATTTAAAATTGCTGTCTATTGGTGTATTCAAAGCCAGATTAAAATCAAATTTTATATCGACATACTAAAACGTCACTTCACTCTCGTTTCCTTTGTTATAATAACAATACATATAAATTTGTGTATGTGTGCTTTGTCATGTAAATCTTTATAAAATGGAAGTGGTTTTTTTTTCATGTATTTCTAGTACTGTTTTTTTCCCTTCCGTTCAAGTACCGTAGTAATCTGTTTGTATATATATTCTGTAATGTTTCTGGTTACCTGGCTCGATTAGCCCCACTAGCTAGGTTATTCCAGGTAACCAGCACCTTCACTTAACTATAAATCTATATATGATATAACGTAACACACAAAAGGTAAATAAAGTACTTGTTGTTGTTGTTGTTAAAATCATCCCAAAAACAGAGACGATTCACTGTAGAATGTGAAACCATCCCCGGTGTACTCTCCCTACCCTTCCCAAGTAGAAATCATCCCAATAACAGAGAAGATTCACTGTAGCATGTGAAAAAATTTCCAGTGTACTCTCCCTACCCTTCCCAAGTAGAAATCATCCCAATAACAGAGAAGATTCACTGTAGCATGTGAAACCATTTCCAGTGTACTCTCCCTACCCTTCACAAGTAGAAATCATCCCAATAACAGAGAAGATTCACTGTAGCATGTGAAACCATCCCCAGTATACTTTCTCTATCCTCTCCGAGTAGAAATCATCCCAATAACAGAGAACATTTACCGTAGCATGAGTGGATGACGTAAAATCGCGCGTTCTCAATTAGCTATATCACTAGTGTTAATCAGCCTAGGAGCATTGCGATAAAATGGAAACAACACAGTACAAAAAGAGAGCGTGGACGTGTCATAATTGCGTTTAACACTTGGTTTATTATCCTTCGGACGACGATGTGATCAGTGAAGGAGTAAACTAGGTCTATAAATTTATCCGAACATTCAGTTGAAAACCACTCTGTTCCTCATGCAAATTCTGTCAAATCCAGCATGAATAAAAAATATGGCAATTTATATGAGAACCCTTTTATGTGAGTCGTTTTCAATCACGTTCCTGAACATATTTAAGATAACAACGAACAAGATACCCAGTGACGCTGTGTTACGATTTGCACTTGATGTGTCGCACAGACATCCAGGAAAGGACACCGCTGAAAAGCAAATAGACTCAAGCATAGATCCTACTTTTGCTGTCAATAATTGTTTTTCAAATCCGCGGCTATTCCGCTTCCTTTTCTATAGTTTTTGACGAGACTTAAAACGCTATGATATCCAGGAAACATGTCTTAGTTTAGATGTGGGACGGTCGGCGTCGGTACGGTAGGACGAATCGGCGGAAGTGTGTGCAAACGTTTTGGTGACTACCGTACGTTTTGATAACAGAATGTTTGTTACCATCCATGCTTTGGCATGAATGGCATAATGACATAGCATCACCTAAACAACATAAAAAAGTATAACATTTTTTTCAATACGTTTTACTTCAATATTTCTATGTCGCTTTGCTGTTATTATAACAAAGTTTAATAGGTTTTATTAATCAGTTTGAATGTTGGTTGCAATACGATCAATTATTCTACAATATACAAACTTCACTTTTTCTCCCCCTTTCCCCATGGTCCCATACCTCACCCCTACCCCCATGCTCCAAGACCTGTCAGATAAGTTTGAAGCATTTAGTGGTCAAAAGTCACTAGTAATTACCTCTCCTGAAAATTTTGATGGAATAATATTAAAGATTTGCCTTTTATTACATTTTTGGTTAAATGTGTTCAGATATATGATTAACTGTTTTATTACATTTATCCGGATTTGTTGTTAAAATGTTATTACATTTCATAGTATGGTAAACGTTTTATTACATTTGTGGTTAAAATTTATTATATTTGTGGTTGTTATTACATTTGTGGTTAATGTTATTACATTTGTGGTTAGTATTACATTTGCAGGCGGTTATTACATTTGTGGATGATACAATCCCAATAGTAGAAAACATTTACCGTAGCATGTGAAACCATCCCCGGTGTACCATCCCTACCCTTCCCAGGTAAACATCGTTCCAATAACAGAAAACATTTACAGTAACATTTGAAACCTTTCTCGGTCTACCATCCCTACCCTTCCCAAGTAGAAATCATTCCAATAACAGAGGTCATTTACCGTAGCATGAGAAATTAAACCATTCCCAGTGTACTCTTCCCACCTTCTCCAAGTAGTCATCATCCCATTAACACAGAACATTTACAGTAACATTTGAAACCATCCACTATGTACCATCCCTACCCTTTCCAAGTAGAAATCATCCCAACAACAGAGGACATTTACCGTAGCATGAGAAACCATTCCCGGTGTACCATCCCTACTCTCCCCAAGTAGAAATCATCCCAATTAACAAAGGACATTTACCGTAGCATGTGAAACCATTCCCGGTGTACCCCTTTCGACAGCTGCAGTTGTACGAATCTTTTGTTGGGATACAATCAGCGCCGGGGTGACAATTATGGGTCTTCTCCGCACACTCGTTGCTTTCTGTTATTTAAATACACATTTAGTGTCAAGAAAAGTGTGAGTTCATGAATTATGATTAACTTGACGTTACACAACAACAACAACAACAATCTTTATTTGTGCCTTTGAGTGCTATTTTACATTTACATAGATATTGGTGGCGTGACACAAATTTTCAGCACGGGCACCCTAGAATGGCAGAGCCAATCGGGCTAGGGTGCACTTATAAGTCATTTTAA
>JAOCNB020163849.1:0-17661 GCA_026546465.2 Palythoa caribaeorum | reverse complement strand
ATTAGTTTCAGAGCCATTTGTATGTAAAATATTCAATTCTATCGGTAATTTCGATTTTGCTACATAAGTGTCTACTGCGCATGCGCATTTGTGTTTGATTTATTTGTGCCATATTTTTTACTGATTAATGATAATAATAATATTAATAATGTTTCTTTGATCTTGAAGCTTTTCTTCAGAGTATCTATTTATTTAAAAAAAACAACAAAGTAGAGCAACAAATAAAAATAGATTTTTATGAAGATCAAAATCAAATCCCACATGCGTAACCCACGCATCCTGGCTTGATGTATATACACTGGAGCACATGTATTAAAAGTAAGAGAAAAGTGCACTTTTACTTGCTTAACTCTGCCGTCTTGGATTTCAGCTCACGCGTTGAAAACATCAATACTGTGCATGCGTGTGTGCTAATCGCAACACAAAAAATAAAAAGAAACACAGCCCAATCCTTAACTCATTGCCTTCCGGCACGAGTAAATATCGTGAAACAATCTTATTCATTCTTGAAAATAATCATAATAAACATACAACGAAAGATATAAAAACATACGGTCATCAGAAAAACATTTTTTTTATGACCATTATGATTATTTGAATGATTAAGATTGTTTCACAATATCTTATTCAATGTTTTAACTCTTTTATTTGAAATTTAACTTTGTTATAGTTTACTTTGTTTGTTAATTGAGTTTAATGAAGGTTTTGATAAAAAATTTTGGGGGGCATATTCTACACCTGATCATGTGTATAATATGCCCACCCCCCAAAAAATTGCCTTGGGGCATATTCTACACAATATCCTTAGAATTAAATGGAAGTTTCAGGCTAAATTTTTCTGTGACTTGCACCTGCAAGTAGGCTATATCTCAACAGATGAATGAGAATTCAGGCATTCACCCACTTTTTTTATGGCATTTGCTTACTTACATAAACATGTTTTTATATATTTCTTACTTAATTTTTAGTTGCAAATTTATTTTTGGGACTTTATCTTGCATGCAAAATATAGAGGTCAACTCATAGCTAGTTATACACATGCACATACTAGCACTGTACTAGGACATTTTTGGTTACAAAATGAAAGGACTGGTGGAGTTATATATGGCACTATTTTCAAGAGAAGATCAAAGCTACGTGGCAGGCAACCCAGTGCAGGTTTCTAATGCCTCTTGTTTTAATTTAATTTAAGTAATTCAAGAAAACAGCATCACTTTTGTTATGCACAACTTAAGGATACATGGGACAAAACAAGGGTGTTTGACTAAAAAACAATCATGTAACTCGCAAATTATTTGGCTGATTTTAATGAAGTATACATTTTCTGAAAGGAGAAAGAATGAAGTTTTCGAAATTGTTATTAGTTCCAGCTATTTTTTTACAATTCAGGCACGAGCGAATTTTTTCATAACAACTCTAATTTATATTCGAGTTAATTTTCTGAAGTGTTAAGCGTCACACATTTGTCGGCAACAAGACCATGAATCACTAGCAAACTCACACCTTCAGACTTGTTTAATTAGCATAAACATGACCAGGATTTGGAGTCAAAAAAAGTTGGGCTCTGTGCTAATTACAAAGAGTGATGAATTTGAATCTGAAATCACTGAAAAAAATGCAGTCAAAGATGAGTTCAGCCCACATATATACCCATAGGAAAAACCAAATCAAAGTCCTGTAACAATAAAATTAATAATTGTTCATTTTTTACTCGCCTTGTTTTTTTTCATTTGATTTATCCACCTGACACAAATTCTTTTTTTTTATCTCTACAACAATGTGAAGGGCCAAATATTTTTTGTGCATTTAGCACAACTGGAAATTGTTGATGAAACCAAGCATTGTTTTTGTATTTATTACTTACAGATTTCACTTAGCTACACAGGGGGATTGAGTGATAACAAAACAAACATCAGAAACGCCAGTATGAAAAAATTATGATGACAAATAGATTGCAATTTATGCCATGCACAGCAAACCATTCCAAAAGTTAACCCATGTCTGCAATCAGCAGCTTTGCAGTCTGAGTGGGTCCCATCAAACTTGCAGTTTCAAACAGAACCAAATACAAATTAGTGGTGAAACAACATGATTTGGGAAGTGATCACAAACAAGTTGTGAAACTCCGTGGCGGTGGAGAAAAATTATTAAACCCCTGGACTTTTCTGTGTACAAATAAAAACACTGAAAGCATGGTTCAAAATTAGTGGTAGTCCACGCACTAGTAAAAAGTATGGCAGACTAGTAAACTTGTCTGTAAACTCCTCTTACATGGCAAAAGGTAGAGTTATGTTTATAGGCTACTGCAGTTCAAAAGCCATGAGGGGTATAGTATACAGATGAAAATCAGTATAGAGCTGGTTGATAATGAAAAAAACTGACGAGGAGAATGAAGAATTTCTTCAAGTTATGTAGTAGATCTGAGTTCATGCAGGTTTCAGTAAGTGTACCTAAACTGTAAGCTATAGTTTTTTTGTGTAGCACTGGACAATATTTTGTTGTTTATATTGTAACTGTTGTTGTTGTTTCAATTCTATTACTATTAACACATAACCCCAATTTGTAACTTTGTTCGTTTTGCAGACTGGACAGCAGTATGTGCCCGAAATTAAGATAGGGAAATGTTATTCAATAGAACCCCAACAGTCCCGTTTTCAAGGAGGATTGCTGAATCAGAAACCTGTAGATATTCAAGATAACAGCAATAGGGCAGTTACTAGAAATAATATAACGGTGATGGAGGACAACTATTTCAATGATGTTTCAAATGAAAGAATAGTTAATGAAAGTCGTCACAATGAAGGGCATCATGTTTCCCTCACACATCGTGATTCTCAGTTGCGACAAATCAGCAAACAGCCGCAGAGTAGTAGTTTTATAACCAGTAATGTAACACAGCCGAACGCAAAGGAAAACAGCTCATTTAGTGATCGCATTCCAGTCAGATTGCATAAACAGCAAGGCAGTGCTTCACTTGGTATGCGGAGTAGTGAACCTGTCAATTATACACAGAAGCAATCTGTGCCACAAACATCTACTTTGAGAAAGGACCAGTTGAGCCAAGGAGTAGATTTGTCGGTTGATAAACAAGCAAGGTTTGAACATAGTGGTGGTGATGAAAGAGTCCAAAGTAGCAAATTTTCTAATGTAGTTGTAAAACAAGAGAATGTTGAAGGTGATTTGGAAGAACGGCAAGGAGCTTGTAGTTTTGAAACTCAGACCTCTCTCCCTTGTAATGAATCAGTTCAGATTGGAACAGAGGAGAATGATGATGAGCCTGATACAGTAGATTGTGGACCAATCGAAGTTGTCCATTTGCCGCAGGAGATTGCTACAGGTGCTTCATACTTTGATCCAAGTACATCAAGTATCACATCCGGTAGAGCTGAGATTAACAATTTTATAACTAGTTCACAGCAAGATGAAGGAATTGGCAGTCAGGGTGAAAGCTTGCCAACTGATTCTTCTCATGCAGTTGAACACAACAATCTGTTGAATCAAACTCCTGATAGCATTTCTAGACACATACAATATTCACATACTGTCATCTCCAGTGAACAAGAGAACAGCAGAACTCGCACCACAGATTGTGGTCAAAACAATATTCACAACAAAAATTCATATGCTGAAGCAGACCGGTGGAAGTCTCATATTTTATCAACTCCCATGACCTCAAGACACAAAATTGGAAAATCTGTTAGTTCTACTTGTACATCAACTTATTCTCAGCAGATGCAACAACATTCACCAGAATCTGGTCAAGTTAGTTTTCACAACAAGCGAAGACGAACGGATGCTGAGAGTTCTACTGTCACAACCAACATTATCAGACATCCTTCTGTACCAAGTGCTACTGAACTTAGTTCAGTTCCCTCATGGATATCTTTGCAACCTTCTGATAGAGCACCAAATGTTGGGATTGAAGCACAGAGATTGGGATCTAACCTTGGAGATCAAAATAGTTTAAACAGCTCCATATCAAATGTTACAAGGCCACCTGGCCATTATCAACGGACATCATTGCTAAACTCCAATGTAAAACAAAGCTCTTCATCCACTACTGGAATATTACCCAAGTTAAAGGTGCAAATTTTGTTTTATTATTATCACTCGTTTGTGAGCCATAATAAAAATCTTTCTACTTGTTATCCTCTTCTTTCCAGGGTTTTTCAAAGTCAACCTTGCTGAAGTTCAAAGAATTAATTTTTCGAATGTGTTTTTTGAGATAACCTAAATGGTTACTTTTATAAACTTTAAAGAACTGCTTTGGCATTATGAAGATCGTATCAAAACGTCACTGGATATAAATTGGGTACAAATCTTTCACAATGATAATAATTATAATACATATGTACTGCTCATTCAGGGTTTCAGATAAGGGCCGGCAAATGGTGAATTTCACCGGTGCACTCGTGACTTTCGAGGAATATTTGCCACAGCTTCACAGGCTTTCGCCAGGGCAATTGAGGAGGGCATGTGTGTTCCGAGTAAAAATTAGCCAAGGCTTTCTATAATGACAACTTTTTTAGCCTCAGCTTAAATTTTTTAGCCATACCCTTAAAAAGTTAAGTGAAACCCTGCTCATTTGAATTCTATGTGTAGGTTTTCTGATAAATTCTTTCCACAAACATCTCAGTATGTGTATGTTGCAGGATGAATTGAATTTCAGGTAAAGGTAATTTCAAACGAGATCAATTTAATTCTTTTCAGGTCAAAATTATTCAAGCTAGGTAGAAAAGATTTCAAACTTCCATTTTTCTCCTTTCCCTTCTCATTCCTTTTTACCTGACTTCCCTAATCTGACACACCCCTAACCCTGACCATAATCCAGGCCATAGGATTTCAATAATAATGATTGTTACAGGTAACATGTTGTACCGTACTGGAGAAAACATGGAACCAAAATTCTGTTTCCCTCAAAAAAAATCACGTGGAAGAAGCACACCTGGAATGTTAAGACTGCTCCGTAATGTACTTAGGAGTTTCTGTTTTTGTTTTTCAGGGTCAGGGAAGCCAGGATCGTTCTGACAGTACAGCAGCAAAGAAAACTGGTAAGTCCCTTTAGTTTTTGGAAAAACAGGGAAGAGATCAGTTACTAGTAAAGTAAGGCCTGATCATCATAGATTTAAATTTTGCTACTGCAATTTTTCTTAGGAACAAACGTATCATTAATTATGAAATCATGTACAGTACTGAAAGTCAATCAGGAAATCTCCATGGAAACCATGGTCAGGCCTTCTTTACCATAGTGGGAAGCTTATATAACCTTTCAGCCCCAATCAGTTTATCAGAATCTAACTTTTCCTCATAAATTATGATGTGCAAAATGATACATCTGGTAATGAGAATTGAATACATGATCAGGTAAAATATGCCTTAGAAAATTAAAAGTCAAAACTTCCAAAGTTTCTTTATAAAAAGTACCGGACTTATTGGAAGAATTTCTATGGTACATTGCATTGGGGCTTTAGGGATAAGAGCAACTACCTGGTCAATGGTATCGATAGTTCCGATAAATGGCAGTACATTTAACAGGGTGTGAAATTAACGTTGATTAGCCAGCCCCTTTGGTTCTGAGCTG
This sequence comes from Palythoa caribaeorum, assembly GCA_026546465.2. Classification (NCBI taxonomy): domain Eukaryota; kingdom Metazoa; phylum Cnidaria; class Anthozoa; order Zoantharia; family Sphenopidae; genus Palythoa; species Palythoa caribaeorum. The sequence continues at coordinate 12,080 of JAOCNB020163849.1, read as the reverse complement.
GTAAAAATGTGTCAAGAATACATTAAGGGTCAGTTAAAATCCCAGACAAATGTTATCACTTCATGTGGTTTAACCAATTTTTTTCACTGGAGTGCTGAAAAAGTTCTCAATTTTGCACCCTGTTTATGAGAAAATCCATCAGTAGTGTGAGTAATAAGTGGACAAAAATGCTGTACCAAGATTATTTTTGCTTCAGATTTCATACTCTTTTGTTTGTAATAATACCAAATGTGTAAAATTTTATGAATTTTGAATTTCCCATTTCCCGTTAAAAATTACTTCCAAAGTATAGGATCTACAACAAAATTTTGTTTTTCTTTTTATGTCTGTAAACTTTGGCCTTTTTTCCTGTGACTCCCAGGGGAAACTCATTGTGGTGTTATTCCAGGAAATGGGTTAGGATTCATTATTATGTGTAAAGAAATCTGATATATGTTTACTCTGGTGCAAAATTTTTGTCCACTTAGAACTGAAATAACTCAATATCTGTTAATGATTCTTTCTTAAATTATTGTAAAAGTTGAAAATTTAAGTCTGTTAAGGTAAGTTAGTTTTAAATATGAAGTCTTGGCTGAACAGAACCACATGTTGATACAAATTTATACACATGCTGTGGCGGATTTAGGGGTATACACATGCTGTGGCAGATTTAGGGGTAGATCGCTTAGTTGCAAAACTGGTAAGACTCAAATTAATATAAAATTGTGACAACCGAAGGGCAGTTAAATGCAGGTGATAAGACTTACAAGTGCATGAAAAAAACACAAAAATGAACTAAACTTTTTTAAGGGGATATGTTATTTTTTAAATTTTATTGTACTAAAACCAAACTACCCTCAACAAACATCTGGATGCAACCCAAACATGTAATGGGAAGGTGTCTACTTGGTGGTGCAGTGAAGTATGAATTACAGTGCAGCTCATTTAGTAGTACGAGCAAATATAGATCTCTCACTTTATGCTTCCAGTGATTTTATGCTTCCAGTGAATCCTATCAGCTTTGTCCATAATTTGGTGTTGATTTGAGGTCCGTTTGACCAAGGCTTTATTCTAAACTTTTTTAATGTATATTTGGTTCAATAATTCAGCACATCAAGCACAGCCTGTCTTTAGTTTAAGACTTGTGTTCCTACTAATTGGCAAATACAAAGTTATTGTTTTATCAAAAAACCTCATTCTGGTGAAGAAATTGCAGCCACAGTTCTTCGAGTTGAGACCTCTCTTATAACTGTCCTATGTTCTACTGTATTCTTAGGATAAGTTTTATCCTTTTAACTGTTTTTCCTGTTGAGATAAACTACTCTAAATCCTACAGTCAGCACAACCCAAAGAAATCAGCAACTGCTTCTTAGCATAGTGCCAGTATTGACTAAGTAATACCTCAACTGGTACACCAGATAAGTATAGAAAAACCCTCAAGAACAAGTTTTTAGAATAAACGTTACATGTTTATTTGTTTATTTGTTTATTTATTTATGTTAGCCCTTCATGAGAACAAAAGATTTGAACTCAGGGTGACCCACGTAAACCTTGAATTGATATGCAACTCACATAGGGCCCGTAGCTTAACTGACTGTAAGCAAGTGCCTTCATGGCGTTAGTTATGTTGTTGTTGCATAGAAACACTTTTTGGTTTTGTTCAGTAGAAAAACAAATAGACCACCGACTGTTTTTAGAAAAGTACTAAGGTAGTGTTGTGGTTAGCCTTTTAAGAATAAGCTAAACGATTGGTGGTATAGATTGTAAGAAAGCGAAAACTGATAGATTGTCCAAAAGTATTCAGCATAGAAGATCACGTCAAACGTTATTGCCATTGGTTTTATAAGTAAAGTAGAACAAAAAAAGCTACCATAAATGACCAAACTGAAAACTTAACGAGTCGAGATATTCCATTCACTTTTTGACTTAGTTTCAAGCAGTGTCACACACTTGTTTATGTAAGACGTAACAGACCTGTAAAACTATCAGACAAAGTGCATTAGATTGGAAGACATCAATAGAAATAAATATCTCTCAGTTGAACATCTTTTATTTCAAAGATGCTCTTTTTCAGGCAGTTCTGAGTAAAAACTATATTTAAATTTGTGAATAAGCAAGCGCTAAGAAAAGTTAGCCTCAAAGCGTTAAAAACTGACACGATTGTATCTCGGTTTGCATCAGTGAGTTTGATCAAGTAATGTAGGACCCAGTAATTGGCTTTTGAACATGCTCTAAATAGTGGCACCCTTTTCTGACAGTGCGAACTCAGTGTCCTCGATGCAAGTTGTGGATGGTGAGCCTCGCAAACCACACCTGTCACCAAACGAACAAGTGCCCTACCTGTGGTCGAGTGTTTTCACAGCGCAGAGATGTCAAACGGCACATGTTGACACATACAGGAGAAAAACCTTACAAATGCACTTATAAAGGGTGTAAAAAGACTTTTGGAAGAAAAGATAGTTTGAATAGACACGTGCGCATTTTTCACAAACAGTTAATGCTTTGATTGAATCCTGATTATTGGTGTTCATTATTTCTGAAATAGCAACTGGCAGTTCAGACATATTTTAGTTTATACACATTTTAGTGAAAAGAAGGAAAATTTGTGGTCTGACTAAATCACAGACGGCACTAACATTATCAAGACGATTAACAATAACTAGATTGCAATAACAATAACAACAACATTCAGATTAACACAAACTGTAACCCAAATAATGACAGTATTGAAGTTACTAAAAACAACAACGGTGATAAACTAATGATAATGTTTTAAACATCCACTGAAATCAAGGAATGTATATAAGGTTACATAAAAAGATAAAACTCTTCTTCACTACGATCGAACAAGAATTTTGGTCATTGTTAGCCATGTGCCTGATCTGACCCCACATAGGATTTGTGAGAGGAAATTTTTTCAGTGACAACAACGAAGAAGATAAAGCTAACCCATTTAATGACTGGACTTACGCCAGGTAGCTTCTTTAACCTTTTACAGTTACTAAGACAGTTTGCCTTCTAAATAGTGACACCCTGTACATCTTCTTCAGTGAGCGAATAACTACAGTACGAACAAAATACTTAGAACATACTACTGAGTACAAGGTATACAAGGGATGGAGTCATAAAGGTCCCAAGTCAATGCGTGGCATATCGATAAATTATGACGAAAACCTAAAAAAAAATAGAGATTTGATAAAAATATGCTGAAAATTAAGGTGAGTTAAAATAGTTTAGTTATTCAAAATCTACCAACATCGCTGTTCATAACGTTGTGTTTATTTCTAGTTTCCAATGATTTTTCTTTGTTTGTATCTACTTATGTTCGAGAAAATGGAAATTAGAAAAGAGCAGTAGTGGCAGTTTTGTGAAAATCTAAACTATTTTAACTCATCTTATTTCATATTAATTTTCTACATATTTTTATATCTCTAAATAGTTTTATTTACAATTTATCAACATGTCGCCTTAGGTCCTTTATAATCTTGCCCTTTTTATCTTTTGTGCTGTGTGATACGTTCTCAGTATTTTGTTCATACTGTAATTATTCAATCACTTAAGAAGCCATAACAAGCGACACGTCTGAGAAACTGTAAATAGTTTTAATTAACTTGAAGATCAATTTTATCCCTTTGTACATTCTTATCTAAGCATGCATACCAAACGTTTATGTATATAAGTTTTTTTTACGTTGTATAAACAAAATTTGCTTTTATATCAGGTACTAAAAAATTATGAAGTATGTGATGCGAGTATTACAAAGTTTTGAGATCAGTTAAGCCATATTAGTCTATGAAAACTTTTCTGGGCAACAGAAGTTGATTTTAAGTTGTGTTTCATAGAGACAATGGCTGTGCTTGATGTGAAATCACTGATTATTTTACTTGAAAGTTTTGAATATTGCCGTTACAACGCTAGTTTAATGGTGTACTGCTGTCTAGTTTATGGAAATGAAAAAGACTTTCGTCTGTGGTTGTGTTTGGCAGGAGAAACAAAAATACATGGTTTGATTGCATGAGTAACTTTTGTCCAAAACTGAAATGCACTGTTGCACCAAGTTTTAAAACCATAAACTTGTACATGTATGGGGAGGTGCGAGAGGGGGCAAATTTGGTGCTATCGAGTTTTGGCACTATTGAAAAATATCTCGGCAAGCATGAGGAAAAGAGCCAAATTTGCCTCCTGTCACACGAGTAAGTGCTACATAGATAGCACAAGGTAAAGAGTATGTTATCAGCTCATACGAAAGTAATAGTTCCATACATTATTAATATGGTTCTAGCTTTTTTGAAGCCAAATTCTGAGCGAGAATTGATTTCGCAGCGAGTGCCTCGTGTCTCTGGGCGCTGTTTTACAAAATGTGACAAATCCTTAATAATTGGACAAATTTTTGCTTAACGTTCGTGAATTCTGTCGCTTCGCTGATCTTCCACCAGTGGTAAATGTTGGAAGAATTCAAAACTTCATTCGATATTCTTGTTTGATTTTCGTACTAATATAGCATACTTGATGCTATTACTTTGTTTCTCATGTTGGAAATATATTAATACCAATTCAAGAGTGTCTTCAGGGTCTTAATTTTACATATTTTCTTCAGGGTTGAACTGTCCAAAGAGAGTTCAGTCATTCGAATAGCTGAATTCAATTGCAGTCGATTAAAATGGGTATTGCTGGAATAGTGTGATCTTTGTTAGATCAGGGTGCTCTGCTACTTTACCAGTTTTCGAACGATTTTAACTTGTCTAAATTTTTTTTCGTTTAAAAAAAGTTAAGAGGCTGTTTTCATCAAAAACATGTGATTTGAGGTTAAATAACAAGAGTAAATATTGTTGATAGCATTATTTTCTGAATATAATTAATTTTGTATCTAATGTAAAAAGAAATGGATGTCATTTTCAAAATTGTCGTTGCTTTGTGTTTTTTTAATGTAAATATTTGAATAACAAACTTTCGATTTTGTTCGTTTGAGAACCAAATTTTGTTTTTCATACCTCTAGGTAAAGGATGTAACGGCAGGTTATGTTTAGTTTCGGTTTTACTTGCAATCCGGGACACTTCAGGTTCAACTCCAGTCGATTCACAGTGATATCAATGTTGCGTTTTCGTCTTTATTTATGTCTTTGACTAAGAGTTGTTTTTTTGACAAAGGGCTTTATTTTGTGTACTTTTTTGGTTCTCTTTTACTTTGTTTTGAGAAAAGCGAAGCAATATCGAGTTGTTACAAAGTGATTCAGTGCGACAACTCTGAAAAGCTTTAGTTTGTTTCTGACACCAACAGCAGACTAGTTTTACATTCAAAGCATTGCGTTAACTATAGCACCATCAAATACCAAGGACAGTCAGTTGAAGAATAGCTATTCCGTATTCATTTCCTTACTGGGAGTACTACATCTCAAAGATGCCTTTCCTTTCCGTTGGAGCAACTTCTTATATCTTGTCTTCTTAAGTTCATTTCTCAAATCATCCTTTATTGAAACCTGCATGCGAAAGTTGCGTGATTTATAGGGTACTAAATTTTCAAACCAGTGCCAACGCTTATTTCTGCTTTTGAGCAAGCAAAGTTTCGTTACTAAACGAATGTTCTTTCCTGCTGGCAGGAAAGAGACGCCAATGTACGAGATGCAAGTTAGGAATGGCTGAGGGCATTCAGGCTGCTAAACACGTTTGTAGGATCTTGAAATGCTCAATGTGCAGTGTCACTTGCAGAACTCCCGGTAATTTGCGTCGCCACATGTCTCTGCACACGGGACTGCGGCCGTTTAAGTGCTCCGTAAAATATTGTGGGAAATCATTCGCAAGAAAAGATTACTATATGAGACATCTTGATGGCCATGTTCGGAAAGGAACGAGCGCAACCACTGAACAACCCTAGTGGACTTTTTTATTTTGACAATGCTTTTAGTAGATGTGAGTAATGAAGATGAACTGTATTTTCAGCGAAAACAAGCAGCTACGAATCACCATGTCAATATTTTTCAATTAGTTAATAAGAGCTGGGAAACCTAGATTGGTTAAAGCGAGATTCATCACATTGTCACCAACATCACCATCAGCTTAACCATCACCACCATCCATAATGTCATTATGATTGTCGTGGCAGGCGTGGCATATGTGCTGCCTTGTGAACAGCAGGTCTCCAGATTGATTCTACTTGACTTCAATGTTTGCGCGACTATATATAATCCATGTAAATACTTGCGTAAGCTAGACCCTCTTACTAGTAATTACCAAATTACGTGAGAGACATTACTGCAAAGTATCAAGTACCGCGGACTGGCTGACATTCTATAAATGAATAATGCAAGAGAAAATAATAACTCAACATCCAGTTTTTCGAAAACTTGCTTGTACACCGTTAGATTATCTACTTTCTATCCAGTTGCTGTAAATTTATGATTGGCAAAATTCAACTTGTACGTGAGTATGCTGTATGTCAAAAACCTGTATGTAAGGAACTTCTATGGGTCAAACTTGTGTGTTAGGAGCCTGTATACATGGAACGTTATGTAGAAACTGTATGTGAGGAATCCTTATGAAGGAAACTGAGAAACCTGGGTAGTGACGTTGTGTGTGGAACTTGTGAGCCTAATAAACCAGTACGTGCAGACGTGTTTGTAAGAAACAAAGTTTGTGTGGAATCAGTGTGTCGTGGACCTGTTTGTGTTGACATTGTATGTGAGGAACTAGTACGTGGTGAAATCAATGTGTCGTGGACCTGTTTGTGTGAACATTGTATATGAGGAATTAGTACGTGGTGGAATCAGTGTGTCGTGGACCTGTTTGTGTTGACATTGTATATGAGGAACTAGTACGTGGTAAAATCAGTGTGTCGTGGACCTGTTTGTGTGGACACTGTATATGAGGAATTAGTACGTGGTGGAATCAGTGTGTCGTGGACCTGTTTGTGTGGACACTGTATATGAGGAACTAGTACGTGGTGGAATCAGTGTGTCGTGGACCTGTTTGTGTGGACACTGTATATGAGAAACTAGTACGTGGTGAAATCAGTGTGTTGTGGACCTGTTTGTGTGGACATTGTATATGAGAAACTAGTACATGGTGGAATCAGTGTGTCGTGGACCTGTTTGTGTGGACATTGTATATGAGAAACTAGTACGTGGTGGAATCAGTGTGTCGTGGACCTGTTTGTGTGGACCTGTTTGTGTGGACATGTATGTGAGGAACTAGTACATGATGGAATCAGTGTGTCGTGGACCTGTTTGTGTGGACATTGTATATGAGGAACTAGTACGTGTGGAATCAGTGTGTCATTGACCTGTATGTGTGAACACTGTATATGAGGAACTAGTACGTGGTGGAATCAGTGTGTCATTGACCTGTATGTGTGAACACTGTATATGAGGACCTAGTACGTGTGGAATCAGTATGTCGTGGACCTGTATGTGTGATTACTGTATTTGAGGAACCAGTACATGTGGAATCAGTGTATCATGGACTTGTATGTGTGGAAACTGTATGTGAGGAACCAGTGCACGTGGAATCAGTATGTCATGGACCTGTTTGTCCGGACACTGTATATGAGGAACTAGTGTTAACAGAAGATCTTGAGTTGTTTTCATTGTGCTGATAGAAGTCTTAGTTGCAGTAAAATGAGAATAAAAGTATAGTTCAGTTTGTAGAATTATGAACTTTGGTAACTGTTTACGAGAGCATGAATGTGCCAGTGAATAATATTGATTAAGGGTCATACACAGAAAAGACAAAAATGTTTTCTATCAGAGAATGAACTAGAAGGTTCTATACCCACATGCAGCATGTGGAACAAAGAGGTTCTGAAAAGGAATTTTGTCTCTTGCACTGTTACTGAATTCACACTTCGACAGCATGAGGTATCAGTAGATTAGAGATCAAATTGAAATTCATTGTAGAGATGGTTTATTGAAAGAACTTTATGGCCCTAGCGGAGAATGGTTTGAATGACCCTAGTTTTTGGATTATCACAATTTTTTATCTCATTGCGTAGACTTTTTGTCAGTGGCTCACAGTTTCCGAAAATGAACGAAATTAGTTTCTTTGAATTCGAAGTTAATCAGATTCAGTAAATATAATCAAGCACTTGTTGCTTGTTTAAGCTGAAGTAAACCTCGATTTTGAGCCCATTCGCTTCCTCATACGTTGATATATGTACAACAACTCCATCCCCAGTTTCTGTGTCTCTTCTGACCAAATGTTTTCTTTTCTGCACGCAGAAAAGAAAAGCCGTTGTTCAAGATGTTGTAAAAAACTGGAGCATGATGGCATGACGCATGTGTGCAGGACAATAGCATGCAATGTCTGTGGCCGATCCTTTAAGACACAAGGCAATCTCCACCGCCATGCCTTTATACACACAGGACTGCGACCATTCAAATGCTTTGTCGAAAACTGTGGAAAGTCATTCGCGAGGAATGATAAACTTAAAGATCACCTCCAGATCCATATTCGTAAAGGAGTTTCTATTAAGCCAAAGTGTTGATTGTCATTTTTTTTGTGATTTTTGGATCTTTTTCTCTCAGTTTCTCCTGGCGTCCCGTTCTTGGACGTTTTTCGTCATAAATATGTAATGAAAATGCATGTAAATCACATTAAGGATTATGCTTTTATAACAAAAATAGAAATGGCTAAGCTACATCCTTTTACCAGCCTATTGGCCCATTAGAGCCAGTGCTTATCTCTGGTTTCGTAGTGTTAAGCAGATGATAGTCATTGACTGTCACGGGACACTAATATATCGCCGGTTAGCCTCCAGCAAAAGATGGTACTCATTTTACCAATCTCGTAAGTATGATGACACAATATTCTTTTACCAAAATTCGTTATTTTAAAACTCTGCAGTCATAACTTGGGGTTTGGTTCTTCATATGTTCTGTAGCCTACTTGAGATTTGATCACATCACTACAGTTCAGTGCTTGAAGTCACGATTCACTTGAAGCGAAATCAATCCAGTTCAGCCAAGGACTTATTTAACCAACAAATCACACACGTTTCTCACGTAATTCTGTTCTCCCTTCTGTGTAGCTGGCGCCGAGGTCTTGCGTTGCACTCAGTGCTTGGCGCGTTTGAAGGACTATGCAACTCACAAGTGTCGGACAGTCACTTGTTCTGTTTGTAATATGCCGTTCAAGCGTCAGCACACCCTCCGGCGCCACATGCTCGTACACACCGGGGTTCGACCGTACAAGTGTACAGTCAACAACTGCGGAAGGACCTTTGCAAGAAAGGATAACTACATGCAACATCTCCAGGTCCATGCACGGAAACGAAATCAGCCAAGTCGAAAGTGATAATTCTGTCGATTATTTCCACTTTTTGTGGCAATGGTGACACTAAAACAGTTTTACTTTTAGAATTTTTTAAAGTTAAATCTGATTTAAAATTTCAGTTGTGACTCAGTAGCAGCAAAGTTAAGAGCTCTAGAGCAGTAGTGTCATTGCACATTCTGTCACTTTTATTTTTCAAAGATCTCTGGAAAGAAAGCAATTTCACCATCAGATAAATTTGTTTTTTTTCCTTTCGACGGAACTAAATTAGGTTTTTGTTGGTTAAATATTTTGTCATGATATATCTATATATTTTGAATTTATTTGTCTGAGACACAGCCGCATAATCTGGTGGCCATTTTCTGAAGGGGCAGAACAGGCATTGCAAAGGACATAATCACACTTGTGCGCATGAGCAAAACGTGAGTCGATGTCAGGCAAGAGTACAGTAAATAACACAAAAAAGATACAATGATAAAATATGAAACAAAAAAGTTATTCTTGACAAATCATGTCGCAACCGAGAATTAATCTATCATTCAGAACGACCACACACCTTTCTCCAGCCTTACTAATCGTCATTCGTTCCGGGGCTGCAACACGTTTTAGAAAGCTGTATAATAATAATAAGCTGTATTCGTCGTTCTGAATCTTTAATTATCTCGCTTGTGTTTTTACATCCATCGTCAAGAATCACTTTTCGTGTTTTATATTTTATTGTATTAACTTTTGTTTGCGTTACTTTTCTGTATTCTGACATCGTCTTAAGAATCTTGAATCAAGTTTCATCATGCGCAGAACCGGGACTATGTCCTTGTAAGACATTCTCTAGTTTGTTTTTATTCTAAATAGGAGATGAAATTCCAATTCAATACCGAAGAGTCCGGATTCCTTGGCTGAACTTTTGTAGTAGTGTGGATTAGTGTGGATTTAAATTGTAAGCTTCATTAAGCTTTGATGTTTCTGCATGAATTTCTTGAAGCATATATCGGACTCTTTAGCCTGGCTTTTTTATTGCAAAGTGGAATATTATTATTACTATTTTAAGTAGAATTTGTGTCTATCAAGATGTAAAATGGCGCTTCATATTGTGGGGCGGGGAGTTAAGTTTAACCGTTTTTTGAAGAAAACAGTAATTCATGATTCTTAGATGCGTTTTTTACAATGTGACCACGTTTGTACAATAAACAGTGAATGTGTTGAGCGCATGCACTCGGAACCACAAGCTCTCGTTGCGAAGTCAAACTAGGTTAGATTTGGGCTACTTTTTGCCATATCGAGAAAAGGTGAATCATATTGAATTATTTTTAAGTCGAGAGTACTGACTGAAATTTTTCTTTGTTTTGCCTCTGAAATAATCTCTCCGAGGACAAACAGTTTGATTGCGATAACCAGTTCGCCTCCCGGATGTAGCTAACCCGGGCAATTATAGAGAAAATATTTGTTATCCAAGGGGCAAGAATGCTAAGGCGTGCATTCCTGCAATTTATCTAGCGTATAGAAATCTACCTCCAGCCAGCCTGGTTAATAAACGCATGTTCATCTAGGTTATAACTGATGCAAATACAATTTTGCTTTCTTGCACGCTACAGAAACTTTCGTGTGCAAACGGTGTAATTGGAAAGTTGCTGGGGTCGAAGGTCACGTGTGCAGGTCGTACTCCTGTTCGCAGTGTGATAAAACATTCACTAGACAACAACATCTTCGCCGTCACATGTCCATTCACACAGGAATACGACCCTACTCTTGTACAAACTGTGGCAAGACGTTTTACAGAAAGGATGGTTTAATGAGGCACCTGGAGGTTCATATGCGAAAGAGCTTTGTTTGATGGCGTTAGTGCTGTATGAATTTGCAAAACGCTGTTGTGGCCCCCTGCCATATTCTTTATTGATATCTTAGTAAAACATATTTTATTCTTCAATGGCAAAGGTAATAAAACAAAATATAAAAAAAAATTGTAGACATTATATAAATGGGCAAGAAATAAATGAAGTAACTCTTTTGTTAGCTATATAAATCAGTTTTAAGTATGTCTTGCCTGTGAGATCTGTTTTTGAAAATTCGAGCTCCATTTGATAAATAACGAAGTGAAGACTTAGTGCAAGAATATATTCAGTGTTTTTTATTATACTGCACGTAAACTGTTTATCTTTGTACAAAATAAAACAAGTAATGCTTTTATAAAGCTGTTGAAAAGTTACGTGGTTAGGGTAGTTGATATAATTTTATATAGTTTGTTAACAGGAAACCTCGCGGTCGCATCGGATCGATCGTAACTTTGTCAAAAAATACACTGGTAATAAAAGAGATCAAAAAGAGAATTCTTGTGTTTCAAAGTATTGTTTAAAGCCTGAATTCGCAACCCGCTCTCATGGGGCGAGCAGAGCAAGGCTGTAGGGTAAATTTGACCCATTTGCCATAGTAAACCGGACACCCAATCCATCTTGAGTCAGAACTGCGCCATTTTACCGTTATTTTGGTTTTTTTTTTATATTCATTTATGAATGTGATTGTGCTTCACGTTAGAATAGTGTGAAAATGAGGCCTACCTAGGTGTGGTTGGTAATTGAAATACTGATCGAATGCTGTCTAAAAGACAACACTATGTATATGATTCTTGATGTTCAGAAACAGTGGTTAGGACTGAGAAAATCATTCTTTATTCTAACTAACCAGTCTCTCCAGTTCTCAACACCGATGAGTGCATGCAAAATAAAATGCCCTTGAAGCAGATCTTAATAGCGCAGCGCAGTAATTACTTCATAATTCGGACAAACAAACCAGCTAAATAAAATCAAGTGGCGGCTGACGCAATATTTTCAACCGACCATATTACT
>JAOCNB020163802.1:0-10057 GCA_026546465.2 Palythoa caribaeorum | reverse complement strand
TGCGGTATGCAACGGGTAGTATTCACTCGACCTTCCCGTCATTACTTGCGCAACACAACTATGTTCTATAACATGGATTCAAGTCTAATTAGTAATTTATTAATTAAAATTATAAACTCTCACAAAAGTTTCAGAATAATTGCGATTATTTCTGATCATTTCCAAAGATTTCCAAAAATGTTCCGAAATTTCGAAAAGTCCTAAAAATGCCTTAGAAACGTTTTTCTAACTATTTTTGAAGATTTTCAAAAAATTTCCAAAGATTTCCGAAACTTTCATAACACTTCCGAATATGTCCGAAGATTTTCCGAAAATTTTTAAAAATTGTAAAAATGCCTTAGAAACAATTTATTTTTAAACTGTTTCTGAAGATTTCCAAAGATTTCCGAATGTTTTCCAGAAATTGCATATATTTTCATAAATCCCTGGCAATTTTCGCAGAAATTTCAAAGATGTAGGCATGGGATAAATTAGTTATACAACACTTTCTCGTGGGATACCACTGTCATTTTTATTTTCTTCATATACACAAGAGTGTGTGTATACAGAAAATATAAGTGATGCATGGCATATTCTGCGGTATCCCACTCGAAAGCGTTGCATAGCTACCATATATTTCATACAAAAGAATTCATTTAGTATTGAAAAGTTATGAATTGATAAAAAAATGTTCTTGACGAAAAACTGTGAAATTCTCCCAAATTGCTGATATGAAAAATGTAGGAATTGTTTGAGAGAATTTCTCAATTCATCATTATTAATAGGTTAAAAGATTAAATCACTGTATTTTACTTTGTATATACATAAATATATAAAGCTAGTTGGGCTTTAATTATAAATGCATGAAATTACATTTTCACCCATTTTTCTCGAAACAACTTTTCGCACGAAACACAACTATAACAAGGATTCCAACTCAAACAGGATTTGTTCTTTTGTTGTCAAATTTGACACAGTAGTGGTGTAACAACTGAGCTTCAATTAATTTTGATTCTCAGTTTAGATTTTTATATATCAGATGATTGATCAGCATAACTCCTTCGCAAATAATAAATTTCAAGAATCTGCTATGAAATGTTAATGAGAAAGCCTACCACCTACTACCTTGGCAAACAAGCTGTGAAGAGGAAGAAATGATAACAAAGGATAGTTTAAAGCTCACAATCAATAAAACGGACTTGGAACTTCATGAAGAGAAATGTTTGGGAAAAAACAGTACATTCAATGTTACTGATAGAGAATAAAAAATTGAAAATTGATGTAAACCGTCTTTTAGAGAATTTCCAGTGATATATTGGTTTAGGAAGTGTCAGATGCACAGTAAAGGAGTTTTGGTTTGACAAATGAATACATCTCTCAAACTGTAGTGTAATCTTGATTATCAGATAACATTGTATGTGGTGAATGAAAACATATGCTCCAGGATTGTGATATTCACTGACACTATGCACAGAACTGCAGAGAAAAAACCAACTGGTTGATTGCTGAGTAACTTAATCATTGAAAATTGAGTATCTATAAATAACCTTCCAAAAACTTTTATTGCTTGTCAAAGTCTTTGCTACTACTAGAATATATTCACAAGCCAACCATTAGGCACATGCTGCTCTGAAGCATGTCTGAAATATTTTCAAGATTTCTAAATTTAAAAGAGGTAAAATCAATCTCATGCGCAGAAGTGTAAATATGAACTACACTGAAGGTCATTTGGTGGTTTACTTCAGAACAATTTGACAACTAAAACCTTTAGCTCTCTTGTTTTAATAAAGTGTAACCATCAAGTTCATCACTCAGTTTTATACATATTATGTGAATCCATTGGCACTGCATGTACTTGATCTTGGCCTTATGGTTTAAGTGAATTAGCTGATAAAATTATCTGAACCATTAACGTTTGTTGATGCTATACCATTAAAACAGATAAATTTTAAATTTCTTATACTAAGTTACAATTAATATCAAACCAAGACAAAACAGATTATTGCTTTTTTTATTAAAATCAATAGTCTGTTGCATCTATATCGTATGTGAGTTATGGAAGATATTTTTGAAACAACAACTTTTTTCTTGTCATTTAACTACATTAATGTAAAATTCAAACTATCTTTTTAACACTCTAATTTCAATTTATTTGTTTGTTTGTTTGTTTATTTATTTGTTTTAAAAATATAGTTACATTTTAGTAATCTAGCCCACAAATAGCTGTGCTAGTCTAGGTGGGCCAGATGTTTTAAATACTTGAAATAATGTGTACAGTTCTACAATATATATAATGAGTTACAGATATAGGGATATGAATAAAAATATAAGATAAATTGGCTGTTTTCATATAAAAAACTCAAAATTTATAACTGTGTATTTCAGCTATACATCTCAAAGCTTAATGAAGTTAATATTAGTACTGTAATCAAAATCTAACTGTTAGTACAATTTGTAAAAAGTTGTTCTTTTAATAAGAGTCAAATAAATATAATTTATATTTAGAGAGTCAAACAAATATACACATGATTTAATGATTCAATTATGGAACCACACACAGTTTAGCTGATCAACAGTAACTGTTTTGCAACTTATTTTCAACAGTATAATATAGTTTATGTTAGTTCAGATTTCAATTTTCAAATAAAAATACATGTAGTGGAATTACAAAAGTTTGTCAAACTGTAAGACTGGCAATAGAAATTTGCAGCAACAAGAATTTATGGTATTGCAGAATCACAACTACAGAACTAAATAATGTACTAACCACAAAAACTTTATTTTCTATACTGTTTTCTACCACAAATCACTTTATTTGGTTTAGAAATTGGAAATGTTAAACAGCTTTTTGACATCTGCTATCATTCTCTGCACTGAGATGGGATTTATTTTTTTCATTTAAATGCAGAAGTGGCATAAATGAAAAACTGAAATTATTTTAATATATCAACATGTCAACTTTTAATACATTTTAAATAAAAAGAAACCACTAAAACGTTTTAGAAAAAACTGCAATAATTTTTGTTTTAAAAAAACAAAGTTATAGTTTACTACAAGCTCAAAAATTAGTATAATTCTTGTTCAAATGCAAGCCTTATAAGAATATCAATTTTAGTTTATTATTTTTACAATAATAAACTAAAAATCTAGGTTGGGTTGTTCAAAGGATGGTTAACTTTAAACCTGGATAAACAAAATTCAAGCAGCAATTTCTTCTTTAAGGAAAGATTTACAGTTGTTATAAAAGACTTTTCCAATATTCCAAGTAAACAATTTGTTAATTCCAAAATTACAGCTCAAATCAGTCTAAACAAGGTTGGAAACAAGAGAGTGGGTTAAAAATTTAACCCTTGGTTAGTGCTAACCACTTAAACAAATGGACCCAGAAAGATGTATGTATTATAAACACAACAAAAAAGAAAACATTTTTTAATCAAGTTACAGCTGGGAAACTGCAAACTTGTTAAAAATACAATGGTACGATTCTATTGGATTTACCTTTAAAATAATGTCCAAATAAAAACCAAAAATACTATTACAACATTTTAAAAACAAATTTCCATTTGAGGAGAATCAAGTTAATAAAATTCGACAGGTGTTTCTTCTGGTAGATGAATGTTTATTTTAAAAATATTGATTTTAAAAACTGCACTTGAAATATGATTTAACAAACCAATAAACACGAGGCGACAGACATCACATATTTTAAGTTATCATGAAACAAAATGCATAGCAATATATGAAATCTGCAATATGTTTTAAACGCTGCAGCTGTGGTGTAAAATACCCAGACAGTTTTCAATTGGAATGAAACGAGAACAATTTAAGGGCATACGAAAAAGCATATTTCAAATTAAAATTATAATTATCACGTACAAAGTACACTAATGCACAATCGTGGAAGATAATTTTCACGGTCTACACGACATTAATTTTGAAAAAAAATTACAAAAAAATGGAAATTTCCTTTGATGATATTTAGCATATCTTAAAAAAATTATTTTTCCAATTCTTTATATTATATTTCTTTTCCACTGGTTTACACAGATTGGAGGCGATCTGTATAACATAACAGTGCAAAGTTGAAACGTGCTACTTTTTTGTGGTAGAAATGTCTAAAGAGATCGTCTGAAACTGAGAGTAATCTGAATACTTTATTCCCGATTTCAATTCGAATGATGATTAGAGACCGCTGTTGCAATTACAAAAAGTTGTTTTTCATTTGATTTGAACATTCTAAAAACTGTGGCGGCTCACATACGAAAACAAGTCGAGTAAATAAGTCGTTCTAAGTATAAATATTTTAAGATTTTTTACCGTAGATATGTTTATGAGTATTTCTGAAGAAAAGCTCGTTCTTTTGGGGTGTATTAATAGCCCTATAAAACTTGAAAACGCTTGAAAATGCATTTTTGATTTTATATTGTAATTTATATGAACCGTCTGTGTTTCAATTTCGTACGATTCGAATATCATGCATGCTCTTCACTTTTCTACGAAAATTGTGGGCTGTGTTATTTGCGTGTGTTTGCCGCTGTCGATATCGTGTTTGGAATAGCTTTTAGCTGCTTGCATATTAATAATATGATTAAATATGTTCTTGATTTAATGACATCGCCAGGCAAAACATAACGAGCACCAGCCATAAATTGATCTTTCTATATACCGAAGGTGAAAGACAACATTTGTAAACATATTTGTCAAGTCATATCATAAATGACAGAAAGCGATCTTGAAATAATATTGCCAAAAATGTTTGACAGCGGAGTTGCACATGTCTCCCATCTGTATTCGATTCCGACACACGACTAACTTTTCCTTCACGCGGACTACGAAGTAAATTCCATCAAGGCATTTTAAAAACCAAAATGAGACTCGATCACGTCAATAATCAATTCCTTTGTTTCCTTTTTTTGCACGCTTCAGTTCAGAAACTATAATCCCTTCATTACAAACAGTAACCGCAGTGTTATCCTTATACGATTAGCTTCGTACTTTTCTTTCTCGGTAGAAAAATATGACTCATTTCAACCATAATATCTCCATTATACAAACTAGTTCTAGTTTGACGATGACAGGAAATGCATGCCGCCCTTGGAATGATTTTTCACACCATCACTAATTTACGGCATCAATAATTGAGGCACATAACAATCTCGCATAAAGAACGAGTTAGAGGTTTTTCTTCGAAACAATCACTTTCACAAACGATAACAACGGTACGTATAATTCGAAACCTGTAATTTTGATCTGAAGTTAACGCGAGACAGATGACAACGAAAATTAAAGCCAAAGACTATAATAGCAGTTTAGATATCATACAGGATACACGTTCCATTGGCTATCAAGCGACATGCTTGAATCCAAGCGTTCCAAGAATCAAAGCTTTCATGACACTTTGAGTACTACATAAAGCTTCACTTCTTGCCTCGCGATTTACAATAAAAAGCGGAAACAAACTATCACGCTATATCATACGAATACACAAAGGATAGAACACAGTCGCTTGTTCCGAAATAGTATATTTCGCAGTCGAATAAACGCGTACAAATACCTACCTGCTTTAATTATTGCTTGCCTAATCTCCTTGTGAGTACTAGTAACAACCAAGTTGATCACATATTCCAAAGCTCCACGTGCAAAGAGCATGTGACTACAGATATTGAAAAGTACTTACTTTTAAGATCATCGTAAAGGTTAATCAGCGACAATTTCGTCTTGTTATACTTCTCAACTACCTTCGACTTCAAATCTCTTACAGCATTACTTTCTAGGACCTCTTCCGACTGCTTTGTGCAGCATGTTTTCTGCCCCAAACAAACTTGCGGTTCGGTCCCTGCAGCAAAAGCGGAGTAGGTTAATAAAGAGCTCAATATACGATGACTGGGCAGCATTACAAATGAAGAAATGCAAACATGGTTATACGTGCCTTTCAGCGGTAAAATCGGTCGCGGTGGAGCGTTTATCAACTGTTTTGGACAAGGCGCCGCTGTTTGACTAGCTACAAAAGCCAAAAATGAGCACAACAAACACAGAGTTGCATAAATTTCGGCCATTCCTCAAGTTCTCGATTACACAAACAGCAACGACAATCTTTGATCGTTCTTAAACAGCAGCAAACAAGTCACTTAATTTCCCATTCAGTTCCCCGATCGCACTCGCGAGATTCTGCCATCGAAAAAGGCTATCTGTAACGTTATTAAATTGCCAGCCCCTATTGACGCACCTTTCCCATATTCGGCAACCTGTAATTAAAGATACAATGGCACAATGGAAGTCGATCAACTGTCAAAGAAGATCATAAATTTGAGAGCTACAGATCTAAAATGGCCATAAAAGTTTGACTTTGAAAAACTAACTCTGTTTACTTTCCGAAATTTTCAATCAAGTTAACGCAAGTTCTCATCAAATTAGTCAACGTCGGGATTTTCAAATAGAATGTTTATCCTTTGTATAGTATTCTCTTCTTTTTAAATAGTTTTTACCTCATTTCGAAACTGAACACCAACCTTTTCCAAATCTTTTGAAGTTTTAGACAGTCTTAAGCGTACTGAAGAGGTTAATTAAGTAGAACACACAAGACAAAACCTCTTCGCTTAGAAGTCTAGCCCAAGATGTAGAATTTCTATTTGAAAGCGGCAGATTGAGTGACGTGATTGTCTGAATCGAATTCTATTAGAAATATCAAGAAAAAATTAAAAGTCAGTTAGCGAAACACAAAAATTGCCTTTTAGTTTCAAAATCTCGATTAACCTCCATTAAACTCCTGAGAATGCATAAAATATTAGAGGTTGGTTGATGGTGGCGTATTTAGAAAACTTTTCCTCTTCTACTAATAATTTCTTGTTTTATACTTGCAGTTTTTCAATCAAGTTTCTTCACAGCTAATCAAGATACACATGCAAATTTCACTTGTGTTAAATGGTTGTTTTCACAAAAACTTAATTTTGTGTTAAACCTTAATTTATTGAAAGAAACCAATGCTGTCGAACTGAGCTGAAATTGGCGCCTACGCAAAAAAATATTTTTTTATAAAACACTATTATATTTTTCAAAGAAACGATTTGTACTCTTCTTTCAATTCAGTGAAGAAATTAAATGATCTCAATCATTTCTAGTTGTTTGGTTCAAATGAAAAAAGTATTTTTAAAATGGATGACGCCAAAGTTGTTGCGTTTTGACCTTGGTGTGTTTTCACTTTTCTACTTTTCTAGCTAATTTTATTTCTTAAGGAAATAAGGTTCAAGTGAAAGCAAACGCAAAATAATTTTATAAAACTAAAAGGCAATACTTGAAGTTGTTAGTTATTTTGATAAAAAAAATATTTAGATCTTTGTAGCATATTTTTTCAGTACGCGGCTCGTTTGTTAAGAAGTAGTAGACAGGTTTATTTTTTCTTGGCCGCGTATTAAAATAACAGTTGAACTCAAACCGCAATCAGTGATAAAACATTGTTTGAACTAAAGATAACTTCTTAATGAAAAATATTTCTTTTAATATTGAGTACTGAAACCAATAATAAACTTGCATTAATTAGTACCTTTTAATAGTTTCAAAGCCTTGCGGACGTCAAAATTATTTATTTATCATTCTTCTACAAACTGAATATAAAATGAACTTTAATAAAAACAAATTGGTGGTCCTTAACTAAATTGCTATGAAATTCATAACCTAATTTTTCTGCTGAACAGTCTCTGCTTCTACGTACTTAAATAGTTTAGAGGCAAATTAAATTGTCCGATTACTGAAATGCTTATCACTTAACAAAAGTCCTACGCCGTTACAAGTGCACAGACTAAAAATAGCACTTTCATGGGTTAAACAGTAACAATAAAAACAGTTCATCAAATACCACGATAATGAGCTTTTCTTCTATCCACTAATGGTTTTTTAATCCGATCTCCTTTTCTTAGAAGGGCTTTCATCGTCCTCTGCAGCTTCTTCCTTTGACTTTGTCTCGCTATTTTCGGCGGTGACTTGTATCTTCGGGTTTTCTTGTTTCGCTTTTTCCTCTACATCATTGCCTTCATTTTCTACCTCTTCTTTCTCCTCAGTCTCTTCCCTCTGCTCTTTGTATTCGGTTTCAGGAATACTGGCTTTTTTTAGCTTTTCAGACTCCATATTTTCTTGCTTTTCCTCATTGATAACAGCATCTTTTTTCATCTCTTCCGGGTTGCTTTCAAGTTTTTCAACGGCATTTGTCGTCTGAGTTGTTTCACTAATAGTTTCCTTTTCAGGCATTTTCGAAATTTATGGTTTAGTCAAAAGTAATTTATCCTTTTGTCACTTTTTTTTTAAAAACTTACGAGCACAGTTGGTGATTTCCTGTAATCAAATGATTTTACAGAATGAAAAATTTCCGTAAAATTTTGTGGTGTTACGGGTGGTTCCCGCCTTTTTACCCATTCTGCTTCTTGATTGGTTGCTGCCGCCGGAGCCCGGTGAACAATTCGCGCCAAAAGGAAATGGCGGGAAGACCCACGCACCGCGCCCCCCGTACCTTAGAAATTTAGTTAGGAGTGGTAGGAACTGGGAGCTCGCTTTCTCCTCTGCAAACATAATGAAGTTTATATGGGTAAAAGATAATCAAATTATTCAGTCAGGCACAAAGTATTTAGATTGAACTAGCTGCTGGCCGCGCGTTTCATTCAGTCGGGGGCGGTCATGCACAGTGCCCGTGGTGTGAAAAAAGGGGCCACTCAGTGAACTTAATTAACTATGCTTCTATTTAAATATAAAAAGATAGCCTTTATTTTATGAGAAACTCGCAGGATTAATAAGCATTCCAACAGTTACAGCTTATATGAAAGAAAATCTCAAAAATAGCCTGACTACTACTGAGTACTACCGCGTGGTCCAGTGAATAAACCTCGCCCGAATGGCCGTGTTCGAGGCCAAAGGTAAAGTTGGACTTGGAAAGCGGAGAGTAGCCATCAAATCTGAAAAACGAAGTTCGATTTGCGACTCTACTGTTGCCTTATCGCAGAGTTCATTCATGTGATCGATTGTGTGGGCTGTTAAATGCGAAACACGACACGAGTTCAGTGCACACTAACAATCACGCTTTCGTCAAAAAAAAGAGCAAGAAATTTAGGGAAAGCATGCCGAATACCGCTAACCAATGTACTTCGTGTTCACAAAAACATCCATCGCTCGCCAGCGCAGCCAGCCCGTCCACAAATCGACTTCAGAACTGGCTATTACACTCGTGCCCAAACATATTCGGCCAAACTGATGGGCACACCCGGTTTTGTCGCATCTTGGATTTGTAATAATCAGGCAGTATACGGCGTTTCAGTTTGAGAAAATCTGTTGTAAGGAAATCCGCTTTTGTTAAGTGATCGAGCAAATGTGTATGCCCACTTTGTTTTCATCAGCTATGTCCTGACCCGGCCAGCCAGTTGGTAGATGGAGAATATAGTTGTCCACTCTAAGGTTGATGGCTTCAAAAGAATTCCTGTATACCTCAGAGCTGGAAACAATAAAGCCAAAACTGTTCTTGATCTTTTTCTACCAGCCATAGCCGAGTGTGGGCTACCCTCTAGGGTCAGGTCTGACAAAGGTGGAGAGAATGTTGAGGTCTCACCGTCGTTATGCTTCAGCACCCTTAATGGCGAGGGCCAGGGAGAGGAAGTATGAATTGCAGGCCGCAGTGTACATAACCAGAGGATTGAGCGGTTATGGAGGGATGACTCAGTTCAAGGTGTTCTTTATATATACTACCAATTGTTTTACCATATGGAAGAAACAGTCTACTTAACCCCTCCTGCTTGGCACACCTTTTGTTCCTTCATTATGTTTCAGTACCTTCCACGAATAAATCGTCACTTAGATATATGGAAGGCACAACATTAGAACAACTGGAAACACAACCCCTAGGCAGCTACAAATCCTTAATATTGTCAGTATTAAGATTTGGAGATACAGAGTCAACTGTTGCTAGAGCCGGAAATGTGTCTTGTTTTTTCTTAAATTACCGCTCACATAAATGACAATAAGTGACGAAAATTCTCACTTCGATTTCAAGGACCTAAAATTTTTAATTCAATAAATAACGAAATAAAAAATTCATTAAATC